>JAMKQA010062759.1:0-13913 GCA_024699735.1 Posidonia australis
CATCATCATTTCTTTTCAGGATTTTAGGACTATTTCATAAGTCCAATCCTGACCAAAACACATTTCTCTTTCTTTATTCATTTCCACTTTTCTTTACTGTTGTTACCTTGATCAGGGGTAACCAGGCACACAAGCAGTAGGTGAGGACCTCCTTCCCCTACCTTCCTACACTGCTGCGATAAAATTCCCTGTGCGGGATGTCATCGCCCCAGCCAATTGGCCTCAATTTCATTTTCATAAATGCACGGGGATACGTCTCTGTCTGACGCCCCAGTCGGTGACCCGAACAACTAGGTCCAATGACCCAGGCTCAGCCTACACCATCGGTGACCCGAACAACTAGGCTCAAAAACCTAGGCTTAGCCTACACCGTCATGAGCTCGGTAACCCGAACAACTAGGTCCAATGACCCAAGCTCAGCCTACATCGGCAGTGACCCGAACAACTAGGCCCAAAAAACCTAGGCTCAGCCTACACCATCTCAAGCTCGGAAACCACAGTCTTGTCTCATAACACATTATTAGTGTTCCATTTCAAAACTCTTTTCAATTTTTCAAATAACATTTTCCATTTCATTCTTTTAGTTGCAGGACTCTGTTTCCTTGCAACACTTGATCCACCACACGGGTCCCAGCTCAGGCTAGTAAAACCACATTTAAAAACCATAAATTGGGTTTTAAGCCCAAAACCACACAAAATCATCTTTTTCATTCATTTATAGGGTCAAAACCCAAAACCACACCCAAATCCATTTGTTTGGGGTTCCACATGCCTCCATGTTATTACACAGGGCAAACATCATTCATATAAACCCACCATACCATTAAAACCACTTAACATTCATTAAAATTCACATTTTTACATCTCAAATTCAGGGCAAAAACGGCATACCGAATTTTAAATTCGGAATACTGAAATTTCCTGTTTCGATATACCGAAAATTTTCGGTATGCCGAAACCCCCTATTTCGGTTGATCGTGAAATTTTGGTCTACCGAAACCCTGGGTTCTGGCTTAATCTACTAGGATTTCGGCATACCGAATTAATTCGGTATACCGAATTTCTCGTAGACAGGGTACACCCCTGTTCCATAGCGGCGGAAATCGCCCAAGGTGGGAGTCCCGATCGGACCCCCCAGCTATGCCTCATAAATTTCCATAAAATCATGGGGTGTAGACCCTTGAGTCTACTTCAAAACCCCTCAAACCATACATGATTTCATCAATCACACAACTCATACGAAAATTATAAGGGGAAGGGGCTCGAGAACGGCTACTGTAGCCTTCAACCCCAAAATCACATTTTTTCCACAAACATGAATCCTAACCGCATGATCTCTATATTCTCATGCTATACATCACATTTCCATCCATTTCATGATTTTTCCACAATTTAACATGCAACTCTCTTAATTTTCATGTAATTAACCCATCCTTAATAAAAACTAAATGGAGGAAGGGGAAAGGAGTCGCGTACCTAGCTCAGATCTCTAGCGACCCTTACCACACTCCGGCAAGCCTCGGCGAACTTCGGTGAACCTCCTCTACGAGTGGAACACCACGAGCGGCTCGCACCACCTCCTCTTCCTCCCAGCTCGCGCACTTCTGCTCTCTCTCTTCTCTTCCTTTCCTTTCTCGGCACACTCTCCCTCCGCCCACTCCTACCTCCCTCTCTTTATCCCCGCCACCGCTCACTTGGCGTCGGCCACCCATCCCGTCGGATGAGATGGGGAGGCACGGGCCTTCGGTGCTGGTGGCACGGGTGGAAGAAGAGGAAGGAAAAGACGAAGAATGGGTGGAATGGCATGGCTCGTGAGAGGGAAAAAAGGAAGAAAAGATGGACACGCAAACTGAGGCAACTGTGCATCCTCAAACCGAACCCCACATTGGTCCCATAACACAAACAGGAGCACAGAAAGCCAACCACAACCTCACACATCCAAGAAACAACAGATTATCCATTAATAAACCATTTATACAATATTGCAAATAATTACATGGTTTATAAATAAAAATGGATAGCCAGGCCCAAATGTCACATGATACCTTCTTTGTGCAAGGTCTGTGTCAAGATGAGCCTAAGTTTGTCATTTCGACAATGAAGGCTTACAAGTCGCTAGCTAAGGGTTGTGTGGGGTATCTGTGGATGTAGATTTTTAGGGGTATTGATGAAGATCATCGTCGTGTCCACTCACTTCGACGCCCTTTGTGTTCACCACTTGTCTTTCGTTGAAGCTGACTGACAAGATGCCTACGGGAGATAGATTTATTTATTGATTTGGGTTCTTGATTCACTCGGTTGGCAGTAGGATGTCGCCCAACGACATCCTTGTGCTTTTGTAGTAATCTTTCCCTTCAAAACAAACAAGAAATCTAGATTAGTTTGAAGTGCAGTAAATGAAATAAAGAGAAATAGAAAATAACATGAACGAACAAACCTAATACTAACCAGGGGTTGTCCCCGCATTCATATGCCATGGGCTATGTTATGTTATGCAATGGTTTATGTTAATAAAAAGAAATGCATAAGCGAGATGATACTCCTTTCACCCTTGGTGCCTTGACGTGGGGGTTGAAGGAAGTGGAGGCTGATTTATGAAGCTCTGGAGACGTGCTTTGGCTATAAAAAAGGACTAGATCTCTTGTGTATTTGAGCTTTTAGAGATTTGGACATGAAGAAAGGGACTGGAAGCTATCTCTCTCTCTCTCTCAGGATCTCTCTCTCAAGCTCTCTAAAGTTTCTAATGGCTCCTTAGAAATTTTGAAGTGCCTCTCCCTTGGGTTGAAGACCTAAGGGGTCTATTTATAGAGTTTGGAGGCTAGAGAACTCGTCAAAGATGAGATGTAGATCAAGGGTCAGGATTAATCTCGTAAAATATGGCAAATAATTCCTTTTTAGATCTAGTCACCTATGGGACAGGCGACAGTATTATTCAGTCGCCACTCAGAGAATCGACTGCGAATTCCATGTAGGTAGTGAATCGACAGTTAGCTGGCACAAAATCTACCACATAAGCTAGTCATCGGTGCATGTGGCATCGAGATACTAAAAAGATTTTTTTTTCAAAAAATTAAGATCAGAAAATATCCAATATGAATCTATTATCAAATATTGACCAAATCAAATCTGAAAAATCATACTCGTAATTGAAGATATTTTAAATTAATTTCCAAATTCAAAATCCACTTAAAATATTAGGTAAATTGGATTTGAAAATCAATTTTTTAATAATTACCAGAAAACTCAATTAAAATCAAAGTTGTATTTGGTTTAAAATAGATTGGCAATCAATTAGATATTTTCGATTTTATCTTTATTTTTTTACCATTATCATGAATTAAATATAAGCTTGTGACCATGTCGGCGTGGAAGGGACGATCGATAGGGCTACGATGAGGAGCAATGAGTCCGAGAAATGGAACATCTAACTTGAAAACATCGGAAAACATGTGAAAACAAAACAAAACGGATAAGGGGAGTCGCTACCTAGTCTATTTAATGAAAAGACGAGGAAAACCAAAGAGAACGTCATGCAATGCAAAATAAACAAACAAAACAAACAACAAAGAAATGACTCTAATGCCAATAGATAACACATAGGTCATCGCGGGTAGAGAAATGAGTAAGGACTCCTGTTACACACGGGAAGGTGTTAGGCACCCTCGTATGCCCGATGAATTGGTCTGTCTGTGCTTTTTGCTCGTATGTGTGGCAAATACGAATGTATGCTTGCTTATGTATGAGAAAGGTACGTGTTTCATGCCATGCAAAAACAAGCGAAAGACGAAACGTAAGAACCATGCAACATAATACTCAGCCCTGCTGTAAGAGTTCTAGACCGACGATCTACAAGAACTCGATACAGTAAACATCCTTGCTCTAAAGATGAATGCGAGAGATCCAAAAGAAACAAGATGGAAAACGATGCATGTGATGTTTGAGACATTATGTTAGCATGAATGCTATTCACTGTACACCTTTGCGCGATATGTGATATGCAATGCATGGAAATCGATTTGAGACATGATGTAGGTGATTATACCGATTTCTGTACGTCATTAGGTGATATGCAATATGAAATGCATGAATGTCATTGATGTATGTCCGAATGGGCACAATGTTTAATGCTATACAAATGCGGGTAAAACAAGGAAAACGTCAATCAAATCTTAGTAAATTGAGTCAAACATGGACATTTATGGATAGATGGCAAGGAATGATCAAATAGACAACATGCAAGGCTATGCAAAGGTTTATGGAAAATGTCACCTCATCCAGCAAACAAGTCAAATAGGGCGGTTCTCTATCGTCGCCTATCTATGCGGCGTCAGATCTCGTCACCACCTTATTGGGCGACAAGGGCATCGCCGCTCAGTCTGGCGGCACGTGCCTCAGATTGATTTGACAGCCCCGATATGTCCTGGACAAATCAGACGTCAAACAAGTCTATTTATGCAATCAAGTTCTAGAGAAAATGCTGATTTTAATGAGTTCAAATATTTATTTAATGAATTGATTAATTTGTGTTTGCTCAATCATGTAGGTTCCTATAGTCAGGATGAAGCTAATATCAAGGATTCTAGTGTCTCTCAATAGGATTTAGGCTCTAGTATCGCTCTTTGACTGTCGTTAGGGTCCACCAAGAGGGCCTAGATTGTGGATTTGTCTCTCTAAAGAGGAGCCTGCAAACCAAGATTTTGTCCTCATGGGTCGGTCCTAGCAAACTACAAAGCAATAAATAAACACCAAACAACAAGATGTCAAGTTTCTACTAGGGTTTGTTATAGACTTAGGGAGAAGGGTGAAGTCTGAAACAAGCCCCTAGGACACCTAAGGCTCCTTGACCTGGTAATTACAACCGAGACAGAGTATGGGTCGGCGACTTGCATCGACTCAGGTTTGCTCTACTCAGTTGGTCAAATTAGATAGAGAATCGTAAGGAACTATAACCTTGCTATCAAGCAATTAATTTCCACCCTATTGGTGGATAGAAAACAACCCTAGAAACCGTTAAAATACTGAAATAATAGTGGACAGGAATGTTATCAATTTTATTTATTCAAATCGCTACTACAGGTAATAAAAATCAACGCAAACAATAAAAATAGAGCTTGTAGGAAAAATATACTAAAAATCGTCTATCGCATGCGGTTTTATCTATTCTTAGGTTTGTGTTTCAGCTTCCTCTTTGTGGGCCAAAATGGATTTGTGGTTTGACCTATGGTGTCTAGGTTTGGGCTCGGACTACTAGTTTAGGTTTTAGGGCAAGTTCTGGCTTATTTTTGGGTTTAGAAGGTCAGGTTGGGTCCACCACAACCTGGGCATGATCGGGGAGGTCTGTCACCAAGTGACTACAAATTCTAGGTGTTTACAAATGCCCCTCCCTGAGCGAGGTCAAGGGGACCAAGACCGATGCTCAAAGTTGACAAGACACCTCACTTGAGCTTGCAGGAGAGCGATATTACTATGGGGCCGTGAGCCATTTATTCGGCGGATGCACTGAAAATTACAACTCGGGGCCCATGCATGATGCTAATGCAAGGATTGACTTTAACGCAAGAAGATGGAGAATGCATGATGCAACGATGAAAACATGCGACGAGTTAGTAACCCACCATCCGATGGAGGGGAACTTGATGAGTTACTAGACTCATACTGAGAGAGGCCCGAGCAAAATCTTTGAGCCCACTACACGACGAGGGCATGATAGATTGACAGCCTATTAGGCGAACAGTTTGGGATATCAGCCTGAAGAACAATGGGGGCATGGTAAGATATCAGACTTACTCGCCAAGGGTAGATTGGTGATGGGTGTCAACCCGACAGTTCGGGTTGTCAGCCTGAAGACAGGGACATTAGGCAAGGTTGTCCGGCCTGCTAGCCAAGGGATGAGGTGTGATGAAATGACAGATTCATCGACCCGACGATGCGGGTTGTCAACCTAAAAGGGGCGTGGTATGTTGACGGACCTATCGACTAGATAGTTTAGGTTATCATCCTAAGTGGCAGTTTAGGTTACTGACCTCAATAACAGTTTAGGTTGTCAGCCTCAATGGGAGTTTAGGTTACCAGCCTTAGTGACAGTTTAGTTTGTCAGCCTCAATAGCAATTTAGGTTACTGGCCTCAGTAATAGTTTAGGTTGTCGACCTCAATGGCAGTTTAGGTTACCGACCTCAGTGACAGTTTAGGTTGTCATCCTCAGTGACAGTTTAGGTTGTCAGCCTCAATGGCAGTTTAGGTTGTCAGCCTTAGTGATAGTTTAGGTTATCAGCCTCAATGGCAGTTTAATTTATCGGCTTTAGTGACGTGCGCTTGGGCCCCCATGCAGGCCGTGCTTATCATTGGGCAAGAGCACACAGGCTTGGTTTTAGGTTTTGGGCTTAGTTGGATGAAAGGAGTTAGGGGTAATTAGGGTTTTCTAGGTTGGTTTAGATTCATGGGTTTGGTTGGGGAATTAGGGTAAATCCGGGTCAACCGTCCAATTGCACTCTTCGCCAGGTCCGTCTGCCAACAATGGCTAGAAACCGGGGTGTCTACAGATGCCCTTCCCAGAGCGAGGTTGAGGGAAATAAGACCACTGCTTAGGGTTGAGAAACGACACTCCGTCCCTCTCAAATAGGAAAGAAACTTGCTATTGGCCATAAATCGCTTATCCAGTGGATGCACAGAAGGTCTCGACTAGCATGCCGATGTGTAGAGTCTAATACAGGTGGTGTCCCTCTAGGATATCTAAGTGATTGCGCGCCAGAACCAGGCAAGTATGCATATGATTTTGAGCGACACGAATGCTGGTGTATGTGTTGCTGATGCTGAAGTGCTACTGTGTTGTAAGTAAGTGTCGATGAGGTGTGCATTGCAACTGTGTGATGTGCTGATGATGTGGAATATGCCTAACTATGATGCATGTGTTGTGTAGATGCTAACTGGTACATGCATATGCAAATGGATGTTGTGATGCCTGATGAGTTGACGGACTCATCGTCGGACAGTTTCGGTTATCAGCCTGAGGAGAAGAGGGGCGTGGCAAGACAGACGGGCTTGTCGACCGAAAGGTGACTGGTGACGGAAGTCATCTGGATATTTTGGGGTACCAACCCAAAAGAGAGGGGGGATCCTAGGTCTTGTTCGTTTGAACGGGGTCCTAAGGGACGACAAGATATCAGACTAATCGGGTCGACAAAAGGAGCAAGATAGAACCTAGTCATTGTCGATGTACAGATAGGTTGACTAGGAGTAGACAGAAAGGGGAGAGCTGACAAGTTATCAGACTTACCGGTCCAACAAAGAGAAAGAGGATAGAACTTAGTCACTGTCGATGTACAGACAGGTTGACTAGGAGCAGACAGAAAAGGGAGAGTTGGCAAGTTATCAGACGTGCCAGGTTGACAAAGGGAAAGAGGATAGAGCCTAGTCACTATCAGTGTACAGACAGGTTGACTAGGAGCGGGCAGAGAATGAATCGAGTCGTTACTAGGATACAGGCAACGACTGGGAACCCCCAAGAAAGAGTGAACTGAGTTGTTGCTAGGATACAGGCAACGATTGGGAACCACCAAGAAAGAGTGAATCGAGTCATTGCCAGGATACAAGCAAAGGTTGGGAATCGCCAAGGAAGAGAGAATTGAGTCATTACCAGGATACAGGTAACGGCTGGGAACCGCCAAGAAAGAGTGAACCGAGTCGTTACCAGAATACAGGCAATGGCTGGAAACCGCTAAGAAAGAGTGAATCGAGTTGTTACCAGGGTACAGGCAACGACTGGGAACTTCTAAGAAAGAGTGAACCGAGTCGTTACTAGGATACAAGCAACGGTTGGGAATCGCCAAGAAAGAGTGAACCGAGTTGTTGCCAGGTGTGACCATGCCGACCCGAGGGAGGGGGGCCCCGATGCGGGGTTGCGCTAGTGCGAAGGAGATCATAGCAATGCCAAGATGGTGAAGGCGCAAGGAAAGATAAAAGAAACGGAAAAGGAGTTGCCACCTAGTCTTTTAAGGGAAAGATGAGGAAAACCGCAAAAAAATGAATGCTAGGAGTGCAAATATGAAGGCTGGATGTCTACTAACCAGATGATGGGTAAGGATTCTTATTACGCACGAGGAAGGTGTTAGGCACCCTCGTACGCCCGAGAACTCGGTCTTTCTTGTCCAATTACTTGCTAAAGGCTAGATGAATGTTTGCTAAACCTGAATCATGCTTTAATCATGCTAATATGTATGCTATGACAAGACTAAATGGATGTGCAAGACGATGTGTGAGAATTGTGGAGAAATCCACAGGAATTGACAAAATTGCGAAAAACCACATGAAATGACGATGTTTTGTAAAAGAACACTTCTGAAAAACATAATGATATCAAAAAGATGACAAGCCAAGTCAACCCGAGCCCTCGAAATCATGAAAAAAGTCGTGAAAATCAAAAAGGGAAAAATAATCCGTGGTGGGGACAAATGTCGGTCCTCAGGCATGTTAATGTACGCCCTTGGGCGATGAAATCCAAATCAAATCAAAAATCTGAAATGTAGGATCAAAGCCAATCAAATCGGATATCGGATAAGAAAATCTGAAGACAGAGTGAATCAGAATCTTGGAAAAAGTCATGAAAATCAAAAAGGGGAAAATAATCCGTAGTAGGGACAATGTCGGCCCTCAGGCCTGTTAATGTACGCCCTCGGGCGATGGAATCCAAATCAAATCGAAAATCTGAAATATAGGATTAAAGCCAATCAAATCAGATAATAGATAAGAGGTCCTAAGGACAAAGTGAAGAAAGAAATCCATGAAGGAAAGGCATAGGATGTCGGCTCGCCAAATGGGGATAAATATGAAGAAAAAGGATAAAAAACATGAGGACGAGTGCCTAAATGCGCAAAAACTCTAGAGAATAGCTTAGACATGGGCTATGCAAGACTAAATGCAAAGATCGAGATGCATGCTCATGAAATAGGGTCACAAGGGCAATTTGGTCATTTTCCCTAGCCAGAGGTGACAAGTGCTTGCATGGGAGTGATGCATGGCCTAAGTTATGTCAAAATGTATGCTAAATGCCTGGATAATGTCACTTGCAAGAAGCAGGGAGAAGAAAAATCACTAAAAGGATGTGAACGCAATAAATGACAAACATAGGGACTAAAAGGCAAAATTTGCGAAAAGAGTGATAAACTGGATGAAAAACAGATTCATGACCCTTATTCTAACATGCAAATGATCGGTCCAATATCAATGTGGCACAAGGATGTAAAAATCGCACTTGGATAATTTCCTGAAAAGTTAGGGTCTAAAGTGCAAAATTTACACATTGGTGCAAACGTGGCCAAAGTGTGAAGCTAAAGATCGAATCCCAGTGAAAACATGATGTTTAGACAGATTCTATGATCAAATGCAAAATATGAGCGAAAAATGCCCCCAAAATGTGCTAGAAAACATTTAAAAAACCTTAAATGACGGATTTAGAAATAATTTAAGGGTCAAAATGTAAATCTTACGTTCAAAAATGCTTTAATGTGAATTTAGGGACCTAAATGAAAAATTCTTAGGGAAAACAAAGAATAAAAAGTATTTTAAAATTGTAGGGACTAAGATGAAAATGTTTGGATCCATATGCAATAAAAGAAGTACTAAAATGTAAGAATTAAATAAACTAAAGGATTTTAAAACAAAAATTTAAATAAAATAAATAAAAAAGAGGTCACCGCCGGCGATTTGAACATCGCCGATGGCGACAGTTGAGAGGCTCATCCGAGCCTCTCCAGGGGCCTGATTGAAGATCAGAAAGGTGGGAAAGCTTGAGGAGGAGGCGTGGGGAAGATCCAATAGCGTGGATCGAACCCCCGACGGCTGGAAGGTGCCGTCGACCTCCCTCGTTGATCTTCTTTGATGGCGACGAGGCTCGCGTGGGAGCGTCTGGAGGTGGTGGCTGGATACGGCGGCGATTGGTGACGCTTCTGAGGGTCTCGGTGAACGTTCTGGAGGTAGGAAGAGGCTTCGCGCACGGGGGAGTGAGCCTCCCCATCCCATGCTCCGGTGACAGCGGCGGTGTTGGGTCGTCGAGGTGTGGCAGTGGTCCATGCGACAGCGCAAGGGCTTTCTGGGTTCCATGGGAGCTTTGGGATCATCAGGGGTGCACGCGAGGGCTACAGCGATGCTTGGGGTGGCCACTACGCTCCATCGGTGTCAGTCGACGATGACACGGGACTATGGCGGTGGCATGGACGTCGTGGCGGTCTGGCTGGCTTCCTTTGGAGTAAAGAGAGATCTAGGGAGGTGGAGAGAAAAGGGGAGAGGACGAAGAGTGGAGGAGAGGGGAAGGGCCACCTGGGGGCCTTGCCTGCTGATCGCCGGCGTTGGTGAACCGACCACGGGCAGGGGAGGCGACGGCGTGCTGGGGGCTTGGCTCTGCTGTGGCATGTCCCAGAAGCCTAAGGGATCTATGGGGGGATGCTCTGGATTGAAGAGGAAGGGCAGGAGAGTACCTGGGTGGCTGTCCCTTGAACTCCGATGAAGGTCGACGGCAACGGCTCCAATGGTTGCTCTAATTCGCGGAAAAGGATGGCTGTGGGATTGGGAACTTATGTTTGGATGACTTCGCGAGTTGGTGGTTATGGGAGAGAAGTTCTGGATTGCTGGAAGTGGATGAATGAAGGTCTGAAGCTCTGGAAAAGTTTTCTCTTTTTCGTCGACGGCCAACCCTTCTTATACTCCGATGAGGTGGTTCTCCGCCGTTGATTCTCCTCCCCTCAGCCCATCAGCGTCGTTGGATCGGGCCTGAGCTGGAGGAGGTTGGCCAAGTATCTCGGAGGCTGAGATTTGCTCCGGATTTCTTAGGATTGTTCGCCGAAAAAATAGGGTCGCTAGAATTATTTTTTTGATTTTTCTAAATTTTTGAATTGAATTCTTAAATGAAATAGTGTTGGGCTTATTGGGCTTGGGTTTTGGGGCTTTTTATTTGGATTTTTGTTTTGATTTTTATTTTGAACTTTTTTAGACTTTTTAGGGTTTTGATTTTAAGATTTTAATGGAGTTTTGTGGGTTTAATTTAATCTCTTAATTTTGTGATTTAAGGTTTAATTAAGGTTTTAATTGGTTTAGGTTTGATTTTTTCATGAATTTTTTAGGGTTTTGAATTTTATTTTAGACTTTTTATTTATGTTTTATGATTTTAATTAAGTTTGTGGTTAAAGTTTAATTAGTTGGTTTTAAATTAAGGTTTTAATTATTTTGGGTTTGGAATTTTTATGGATTTTAGGGTTTTAATTTTAAGTTTTTAATTTGGATTTTATGAGCTAAATGTGATTATTAATTTTGGATTTAGGGTTTTATTTAATTGATTTGAAATTAGGGTTTTGAGTTTTAATTAGGGTTTATTTAGGGATTCTTGGATTAATTAGGGTTTATTTAGGGATTCTTGGATTAATTATGGTTTATGGATTTATTAATTAGGATTTTTATGTTTATTTAGGGTTTTTGTGTTTATTTAGGGTCTTTGGATTAATTAGGGTTTTGGATTGTTATTAATTAGGATTTTTAGTGGATTTTAACTTTAATTAGGGTTTTTACTTATTTATTTGGATTTTTAAGTGATTTAATTTGAATTAAGCTTGAATTAGGGTTTTTGTCTTATTTAATGGATTTTAAATTGATTTAATTTCTTTTCACTTGATTAGGGTTTAGAATTTGTTTAATTAGGATTTTTATTGGATTTTAAGTGGGTTTTATTTGAATTTTTAGGTGGATGTTAATTGGATTAAGTGGGTTCTAGGGTTTTATTGGATTTTTAGTTTAGTTGGGTCAGGTGGGCTAGTGTGGGCCTGATTGGAATTGTGTGGGCTAGGGTTTTGGTGGTTGCAACCTGAGCATCATCTGGAGGAGCTTATTGCCAAATGACCTCAAAATTGGGGTGTCTACACCAGGATACAGGCAACAGTTGGGAACCGCCAAGAAAGAGTGAACCAAGTCGTTGCCAGGATACATGCAATGGTTGAGAACCACCAAGAAAGAGTGAACCGAGTCGTTGCCAAGATACAGGCAATGGTTGGAAACCACCAAGAAAGAGTGAACCGAGTCATTGCTATGATATAGGCAACGACTGGGAACCGCCAAGAAAGAGAGAAACAAGCTGTTGGTCGGATGCTGCCTCGCTTTGGATGCTCTCCAAACTTTGGCATGGTAGGGGCAAATATGTAATCTACCGGATTCCACTGAATTCTGTATGCAACTGACTTTGCTCCAATGGGTGCCTCTACAAACTATTTTAGGGTATGCGGGAGTCTCTAGTAGGTGATCAGGGCTCAGGATTCCTCTACACATTGATAGCGGTAAAACAGTAATTTTTCCCTTGAACATCGAGTTTTGAGAATGTTTGAGTATAAGCTGGATTCTGGTGTAGCAGGGCATTTCTAATGTCCCAAAGGAAGTCAAATATGGTAGACGATCTGTTCTGGTGAGATTGGACCTTCTTGCAATTCAGGAAATGGTAGGGGTTTTTCTACAAATTTTCCCTAGATTGTCCTCTGAACTCAAGCTACTGTTCCATTGGTGATGCTCTTTCTCTGGCTATGCACCCGAGGTATTCTCATCGTTTCTGACTGCATGCGTTGAGCTCCTGGTCAACATAGAAATTATAGGGGCCTTTTCGTAAAATTTCCAGTTTTGACTCATTCAAGAATTTTCCAAAATAATGGATAGCCTGATGCTAAACCAAGTTCACTGGATATGTTCTAGTCGGTAGAGCTTGACAAGAGAAAACTTTCTAGCACCTGGAGAAGCCTAGGGACTTGTTTGTAATTTCTGGAAACTATTGTAAAAGTTTGCAAAACTGACTGCCGAGGCCGATCTAAGCGGTGATTCCTATCCCAGAAACCTTGACTGGAGTCTTGGAGGCTGCGCGGACTTTTCTGACTCTTTTGACTTTCTAAGGGACGGTTTTGCCTTTCGCTGGGTAAATTACAGTTGGTCTTCTCCTCCAATCTTTTGCATGCCTCTTCTTTCACAACACTAAACTCATATCACTTAAAATTTTCAACAACTCAAATACACATCCCCTCCTTCATTCTCTGTCTCTTCATTTCCCATCTCCTTTTCTCCAACACAAGTGGTGGCTAGGGTGTGGAGCGGTGGAGCAGTGCGGGAGCATTGGCTGCTGGAGCACAGCAGGTGTGAGGCTCGGGCACAACAAAGGAGGACTTGCCGCGGGCTTCAGCATCTGTGCAAGGCTCGACGGGGTGCACGATCGCGAGGAGCGACGGAGTGGCGCGAGCACCACTACAAGAAAATCAACATTTAGCGAGGGCACTCTTCCTCGCAAAGTCCTTGCTAACTCCTTGCAAAATCCTCGTTAGATAGTTTAAATCAATATTTAGTGAGGACTTTGCGAGGAATAATTATCCTCGTAGCTATGTAACTCGTTAAAACAATACTGCGAGGATATATCCTCGCAATGTGCTCGTGTAAATTTAGCGAGGAAATTACCAGGAAATATTTCCTCGTAATGTCCTCACCATATCCTCGTAACTCCTTGGTAAGTGCTCGCTAAATATAATGAGATTGTATCGTCATTCCAATTTTAGTGAGGACATTTCCTCGCAAATTGCTCGCTAAGTGCTCGCTAAATATCATTATTTTTGCGAGAAAATGTCCTCACTATGTCCTCGTTAATACTGGGCAGTTAAAAAAAAATAAAACAATACATTATGGAATTGACATTCAAATACCTCGTAAAATGACATTCAAATACATTCACAAGTACATTATTCGTACACATATACAGATTTCATAAAAAAAAATTCATTCAATTATACATCATAAGATTTTACACATTTAAAGTTTTTACAAAAAAGTAGCTAATAGAACACTGAAATATCTTAATACAAGTCGATAAATATAATACAAGGCAAAACAATATATTACATATCACTTT
>JAMKQA010062761.1:0-18805 GCA_024699735.1 Posidonia australis
CCCCATGGGCCCAAATGGGTTTAGGTGGATCCAAATGGACCAAATGGGCCTAGTCAAGTTGAATGAGAGTCAAATGGGCCTAGAATGGACTTGTGGACCCGAACGGGCTCAAATTGGGCTAAATGGACCTATGCGGGCCTTGTGGGCCCGCATGGGCCCAATTAGGGCTGATTAGGTCCAAAGAGGCTAAATGGGCTCAGATAGGCTTGCATGAAGTCAAATAGGCTTGAAATGGTGTAGTGGGCCCAAATGGGCTAAATCAAGGTTTAGTGGGCCTAAGTGGGCCTTCATGGGCCCAATTGGGCTTCTATGAATTACATGGCCTAATGAGGGTTTGTGGGCCCAAATGGGCTCAACCAAGATCCAAGCTCAGCCACCAGATCCTCATTCTGCAAAATTGGAAATTTGGGGTGTCTACAATCACCGTTAAAACATTATTTTCACATGAAACTTCTCATAAATCATTTACATATATTTAATACATTTATCATGTATTTATTCCAATTTTATCAACATTTTCAAGACATTTCTCAACATGGTTCTGGGTCTAGATTCGGTATACTGAATAGGATCCGGTCGACCGAAACCTTTCGATCGTCCAAAATTCTGCCAGATTCCCCTTTCGGAGTCAAAAATGGGTAACTGATTCGCTCATCAATCATTCAAAATTTCTTGATCCAATCGCCCGAATCAGTGACTTAGGGCATAACTAGGCAGCAAATTAGCATACAGAATCTAATTCGGTATGTTGTTTTCTGCGATTGTAGAAAATGACCCATCTCAACCACTTGACTCTTCTCCTCCTTGGGAGTGAGGGGCAGACGCATCAAGCATGTCACATAAATATTGAGTAAAACATGAGGTGTAGACCCTTGAGTCTACTTCAAAACCCACAATTCATTCACAAAACCATTAAGCATGCTGTTCTATAGAAAATGACAAAGACATAGAGCTCATACGAAGTTATTGTAGCATGCATTCGAAATCATCAACAAAATCCCATGAAATCTATATGAAATTTCATGATCTCAATGTATCTGTGTAACACATTCAATTTCCTACCCAATTCACATTTTCCCCCATTTTTGCATGCATTTAGGTCTTTTTAATTCCCTACCCAAAAGAAAAGAATGGAGGGGAAGATGACAGGCGATTACCTGGCTGAAGTCTGACGAGCCATTAATTAGGCTCAAATATTCAAATGTCACAATTAATCAGGCTCAAATATTCCATTAATAAAACATTTTCAAATATTATAATTAATTACATGATTTACATTAACTAGATAATCAGGCTCAAATGTCACAGCCATAGTCTGGCATTGACAGCCCATCACCTTCAGCTTCAGCCCTGGTTGTAGGCCCTCCAAGAATCTCTACGCCTGTTGCTCCACAGACTCAAAGGCTTGAGGGAAACGTTCCGAACAGGCAAAAGTAGATCCATACTCGAGCATTGATATGTTGCCCTGCTACAAATTCTGAAACTCTCAACTAAATCTTTCCCTTACATGATTGAGAAAGTACTTCTCATAAAAAGTTGCCTCAAAGTCCTTCCACTTGAAACTAACAATAAGCGAGTTGGGAATTTCAGTCGCTTCAAAAACTTCTACCACTTATCTGCCTCACCTTCCAGCAGATAGATAGCCAACCGCACTCAATGCTCCTATAGGTACGCCATGCTATCTGGTATCTTCACCACCCTTTCCAAGTTCCAGCTAGGCCTCACTCTCCTCAACTCCAACCTTGCCTTGGAACTTTGGCGGACAGAGTTTGCTCAGCTACTGTAGTGACGGATCTCCTGACGATCCATTGGAACTACTCTTGCCAAAAGCGTGAGAAATTCCATACACCAAACTCCACAATTTGATGCGCATGGCCTTCCATCCGCCCTCCTCTTGAGGCTCAAACTCCTTGATAAGAGCCTTACCTTTGCAGCCACGATTAGGCATTCTGTAGGAGGAGATAAACAAAGCACCTACACAATAGTTAGAAGAAGCAAATAAAAATCATGGTAAAACTAATAGGTGCAGACACTACCATACATGAAAAATCTATGGAATCTCTAGACCAAACATCCTAGGCTAGTGCAACCTAGTGAACCTGGACTCTGATACCAAATCTGTAACGACCTGCGTCGCTACTTCTAAAATTCAATTAGCCCAAATAAATTCAACATAATTAAATAGTAAATTATAAGAAATTAAAGGCTAATTAATGTATCTACACTACTACTATTAGGAACTTGTAGTAAATAGCTAGGAGACTCCAACTATGTGCACTAAGGATCATAACTACTACTTGTCAGCACCTACAACTAAAACTACAAGAAAATGCGTGAGTGATCAGAAAAGTCACCCAGCACACATCTCATAGAAAACAAAACCAAGCTTTCCCTTTCAAATTATTTTATCATCACTAGACTCCAAAACCATTTCTAAAACTATTTTATCTTTTCTTTTGAAGTCATAAGAACACCATAAACCATCCATACGGCAAAACTGAGCCTTACTGGCCAAAAGTGTCAAAACATGACCATACTAACCAAAACCTCAAGCACAGCCATACTAGCCAAAACCATAAACACAGTCCTACTGGCCAAAAATAACAACCACACTGAGTCGTGTTGCCTAGAGCCAAGTAATTAACTCTGACAACAAGCAGCCATTGAAGTGCACTGCATTGCCAAGAACTTGCTACCTTATGCGAGCGAATCCGTCCCGAAGTCCTCTCACCTGGAGAACCCTCAAAGAGCTAACCCTACTTGGGAAAGTTGTTCTGTCACTCAGGACGACACCAAAAGTGTGGCACGTGGACTACCCCCATTAGCCAACACCACAGGGTCTGTCCTCTCGATGTCCTCCACTCGGTACTTAGACAGTGGGAGTATCATACCTCCACACCTGACGGTACCTTGAGCCTTAGTGTCTAATGACAATCGAAGTATCATACCTCTAGGTCTAGACGACACCTCAATCCGCGAACCTCAACCTCGACCTCGTGAATAATAGTCTAGGAGTTTCATACCTTTGGAACCTGACGAAACACTTGCCTACAATATATTGGTCCTCGACCTCAACCTGGGTAACGTGTTCGACCATTCGAGAATGTTGTCACATTCCTTGGTCCAGGAAGCACGACCCTACGGTATCTTAGTCTACACACAAAAGCCACAAAAAACTCTTTTCCAAACAATATCTCATTTTCTTAAAAATCCTTTTCAAAACCATTTTCATACACCCAAGATCTCTACAAAATGGCCACGCCAAATAAACATCATCAAAGCTACAATATATATAGCCATGATGGTCCTCAGATCACCATGTCAACAAATCACATTTAAAGTCATTCGAAAAGCCCATGGCAAAACCACTTTAAAATAAAGCAGAGACCTGATTTAGTAGACCAAAATGGAATGGTCAACCAATTCCTGGCTTAGGGCACTAATTTGACAGATCGAAAAGCCAACGGTCGATCGAAATTCCCTAATTCAGTAGGCCGAAACAGATCAACCCACCAGACCAAGTCCCAAGTCCACACCCAAGACCAAAATCGACAGACCGAACGGATTCAGTCAACCAAATGCTATGTCAAAGGGACCACTTAGGAGCAAAAACGGCATACCAAACCAAATCGGTATGTCGATTTTTGCGAATACAAAAACCAGCCCAAGCCTTAAATCCCAAACTTCACCCGAATTGGGAGTATGGGGCGGTCTCACCAGAAGCAACTATAAAATTCATGAAAACTGGGAAACATCGACATGCAAGTCTACTACAAACTGGTACAAAAATCACCATGATCTATCAACCATAGCTCAAGATATTAAATCTGAAAGCTAGGAAACCCAAAACACAAGCATAATGCATACCAAACATTTAATTTGTCATAAATGCACCATAAATGCTCATAAATTATGAAAATCTAGGCATTAAATTCATGCAAATCTACTCATTTCTAACATTTTCACACAATTTTGAAAAGAATGGATAGGGTGCGCACCTTATGACGATCTTCGATGCTTCCACCAAACTCCGGCTAACCCTCAAGCTCTCCGGCGATCCTAGTGCTCCATTCATCCACACGACCGCCATAAGCTCACCACGCCTCCGACGATGAAGTCTAAAACTCCTCTTGGGCTCAACCAAGCTCCCAAAGCTCTGATACTTTCTCTCCCTCACTCTGCTGACAGTGGAGAAGGGAGGAGGAGGAGGAGGAGGAGGAGTGGAAGGGGAGAGGAAGGTGGGGCGTGGGGGAAAGGCGAAGGCTCCGAAGCTCACCGCCAACTATCGTGCTCAGGAAGGAAAAAGGGAGGGTTGCGGGGAAGAAGAAGGAGGAAGAGTGCAGCGGACGCTACGACCTATCCTCCTCTTTTATATGAGTGGGAGAAGTTAGTTGTGCATGTGCACAACAACATTTGACATACACATTTACAACTACACGTCCCTAGCTATCCACCAACCACAGCATGAGTACAGTAACCACTCGCAACCTACACGTCCCCACACAAGAGTTCAAGCACAGTACCTCCACAAAAAGACAAGGCACAGAACAAATCAAACAATGAAGTCAAAGCACAAAACCACTAGATTACTGAAATGACCTCACACCAGTAACATCCACCTACAATAAAATTCATTAAAATTATATATTTATAAATTAATCAATTTTTAGGTGTTACATATGCATATAGTTTTGAAAGAAAAAAGAGAAAAAAGGTTTTAAAAGGCATGATTTAAAGGTTTTAATGCTTGTTGGACAATAGTGAAGTATCTAGCTGTGGTGTTGTGTCATCCAAGTGAGATGCTTGTGTTTGCTGTATTGGTGTAGTTACGCCTGATTCCTCGATGTTGGTTGTCGAGTTATTTGGTATGTATTTAGGTGAGGTGTGTGTTAAGTAATCGTTTTGAGTGGTAACTCATGTGTGCTTTGTTTTTAATGTTTTTCACATGTGCAGAATAGAAATAAGATTTTGCTAGTGCACATAGCATAGAATCACGATGTCACACATCAATGATTCTGGATAGGTCATTTAATTTATTATGTTGGTTCAGGCACTTTAATTTATGCATTTGAATTTAGTTTTCAATATTGATAATTGTTAATAAAAAGATAAAAATAAAAATGAATTTAGAATTGAATGGAAGTAGCTAGAGGGGTTGTTGCAGCTATTGATAGATGAATTGTTGGATGT
This sequence comes from Posidonia australis, assembly GCA_024699735.1. Taxonomy (NCBI): domain Eukaryota; kingdom Viridiplantae; phylum Streptophyta; class Magnoliopsida; order Alismatales; family Posidoniaceae; genus Posidonia; species Posidonia australis. The sequence continues at coordinate 5,191 of JAMKQA010062761.1, forward strand.
AGCTCAATTAGTTGCAATTGTTGTGTTTAATTAAGTTTAAGCCTACGGAGAAGTGATTGGCACATGCAACTTTCTTTAGCTTATACTAACATAACGGCATTAGCATATTTGCTTACCCAAAGCTGTGCACCATAGACCAGCAAGAGCATCAAGATATTTTTGTCCATTTGTGTCATAAACATAAATATCCTGCAACATTGGTTGTGCTGCATGAGTTATGTAACCAACAAATCTAGAATTTGCTAACCTTGATAGTTCAATGCAATAGATAATTAAAACCACGTGATATTCTGATAATAAATTTAAATCTTAGCTTGAAACAGAATTGCATGACAGCATTACTAACTTTCCCATGCAATTTTTTTAGAAAATACAAGATTATTCACATATAAAAAAATTTAAACTGCAAACAATAAATACTATTGAAGATTACATTTCTCAGTTCAAAAATATAAAGCACCCATCGCATTCTAAAGATATGGAAAATTGACCTTAGATGTTAGGAAATAAAAGAAGATTAAAGTCATTCAAAAAAGTTGAACTCAATACATAAGCGCAGATAAGTGGCACTAAAAATTTGGACAAGTTTCCAATTAGATTTGGTGCACAACATTGCATCATTGAAAAGATAATGAAAAAATGAGCTACCAGTAGCTTAAAACCGATTAGTTGTTCGCAGCATTGAAGTATATAGTAATTCACACAACGCAATAACTAGGTGCAAATTTAGCAATAAAAGATGATTTGTCAACATTGATTGCCAATAATTATACTAAGAATCCCTGGGCAGAAAGTTCTGCCTATTTTGAAGTTTAATATGATGATCTTGTGGTGTTACACAGTTTTACTAGGTTTTGTAATCCTTCTCATTTTTCAGTTATATCTTTCAGTTTCTTTTCCTATAATAAAGTTCATAGAATTATCATATTGCCATGAAATACATGATAACTCACTTTAGGTAAATGCCATGTCAAATGACGTAGTAGGCACAGATTATGTAATGTATGTATACTGCCTTCTCCTGACTGGGAGGTTCTCTTGGTTCATGTTCAGTTGCAATTTTAATATCAAAGTGCAAATATTCATAACCATGCTACTTTTGAACAAAAAAACACAACCAATCAAATAAGAACAAACAATCAAGCCAATTGCATAAGCATTTTACCTCTGATTTTTCAATAATCAGAGGATGTAAATCAGTACTTCGCCATCCAGCAGTGAATGGTGCCAACATATCATGTCCCTTGAACCTTTGCAGAACAATGAAAAAATAAATCATGTTTAGTACATGTATCACAGAAATTATGCTTCTGAACACGTCTAAAAAAACTAGCAATACAAGTCTAAAAAAAAAAAAAACAGACCTTTTTTCATCTTTAGCCTCTGTCTCTCGAGTAGCCTCCGAGGTGCTGAAGCTTTTCGGTGCACATCCATGAGGAATCACATCTTCAGACAACCTTCCAGAAGCCACCACGTTCTTCAGGAGCGATCTGGCCTGTTAAGATAGAAAATTTTATGTAATTTCAAAAATTTGCAACAAACAGAAGATGGTATTAATTGGATCTTACAAAAATTGCATGTGCATTCAGATATCATCTTGATACTGTTGTACAGAACAGAAAAACGGTAAGCAAGTAACCACGTAACAAGTGCAGTGACACAGAAACCTTTCCCAGTACAGCTTCCATCATCATTTATGCAAAAAGAACATGACACTTTCAATCAGCACTACCATCAATTCAATCCAATCAGCTAGGAATCAGAGTCACCGTCCACTGACCTGTCCTCCAACAACTCAAAGTCCCATGATCCGACAAGGAACATTCGATAAATCCTGGGCTTACAACATATTAAAAGCTTCAAAACAAATCTTTTGAACCACCAGAACAGAAACTAATCACCGAAATCTAATCTATACAAACAAAAAGGCAGTGTAATCTTACCGTATGCAAAAAAAAAAAAAAAAAGGAAAAAATGAAAACAGTGTAACATCAACAAACAAAAAAGTGTCTCAACAGCAAAAATCTAGACATTCTCTCAAGATTCTTATCCACATCATGAAAGAATAAAAAAATAGAAAAAAAAGGGCAAAAAGGGAAAAAAACACTCTCTGGTGTTGCTCAGGATTTATGAAGAAAAGATGGATCCGATATCCGAGTGAACAGAACAGAGGACTAGAGGAGAGTGGCAAGAGATTTGTGTTGTTTTATATATAGATGAAAGAAAAAGAGAAAGAAAGAAAGAATGGTCGAAGGAAATGGATTGCGACATCTTCGCGCAATTCTATTAATTTGATTGATCGATTGGTTTCGTTACACACGGGTGAAATTGACACCTCCCTCTCTCTCTCTCTCTCTCCTTCCAGACGGTTGTTGGAACAAATTCCAAATGAACAAGATTCCCGCGAAATTGTAAACTACCACGCTAAACTTGTACTTTGGATAGGTCCACCATGTGCGCTGCATGTATGTAAGAAGAGACCAGGGCTGGGCACCAACAAAACAAGATTCTTGAAGCCTTTTTATCACCCACGGTCTGGCTAGATTGAGTTCAGCAGCCGTTGGATGCTGTTATTGCCGTTAGTTTCTGTTTTCTTTAGTTTCTTTTGACTGTCATTTTCTATTTCTTTCCATTTTCAAGAACAAACAGATTCTTAATGTAGTAATAGTGTAATCTAACGGTTGTATTTCTGAACTCACATGAGCCCACGCTGCGATGGATTTGCACCCTATTCCTATATATGTCTATTCCTATATATGTCTAGAAGCATATGCTAGAACTCATTAATCACCAATGGCTTCAGGCCCATTATTATAATTAAGATGGAATGGAAAGACTTGTGGTCGTACAAAAGCTTATTAAAACTTAAAAAACCATATATTATGCGTCAACAACTACAAGCCAATAACTTGTGACACGCAGCTGAATATGCTAATGCCAATTCTGTATCATCCTTTTATTTAGTATGTTCATGTTGGTGATATTCGACAGGTGACTAACGTCATTTATTTTACTTTTCTGCCGTATTTATACAATCCAGATTAAGACTTGATGCTTTCAGTGGAGTCCTCATTGGTATCACAAGTCATTGGTTAGGTTGAGTATTGCTTTTATTATTAAATTAATTCTGGCAGATGGACCCAAATCATCATGTAGTTTATTGTTTTTTTTTTTTCTTTTCATGTTTTTATAAAATGGTGTTGTATTGCTGCTTGACTTTGTTAGATGTTAGCTTTACCTTATTTTATTAACTATAAAATGAGAAAGTGTTCAACTTGTTAATTAAAAATAATTTGTATTAATATATTTAAGAAAAGAGATCCTGTTTTATCCAAGCAATCAACTTAGCAATAGTTATTGTTTTATTGCTATATTTTTTAGTTCCTAATCTTATGGTTGATCCAAAACTCCAGATTAAATAACTACCTAAAAATGCCATAAAAAATCTAGGTCATTACTTCCTAACTCCCTTAAAAGAATTTTATTCTTAAAATTCTAAAGGTGAAAGACTAAAGATACCAAACTCGGGTGTCTATCTCACAACCCTAGACAACTAACACAACGGTGCTACCCAAAGTTGAAGGCTAGTAGGAGAAATTTACGCTCTACGAAACCATCTCATACTATCAAGGTTCAAAGCGACACCACGAACTCAGTTCTCCATGAATCTAAACTCCACCAAATCGTCGAAAGGTAGTCCCTTCAAGATAGAAAATCTCGAACCACAAGCTCAAAACAGTGTCCTCAAGAGTCATGAAGTATCTTGAACTTCTCTAGTAGCATGCAAATCATAAGGATGACCAGATGTAATCAAGATTCCACTACTTCCATTGTGCTACTTTAGTGCTCAACTTGACCAATAATCTAATAAACTCTACACTATGTGCTCAGTAACATTTCTCATCAGGCTGGAGTACCTCCTCTAATCTAAGGTACAAGGGAAATCTAGTTACTGAGACACAACAATGCTCTTCACGGATTTGGAGTACAGTACAGACTAGCTAACCAAATGCTATCTGTCTCTAGGAGTTACTTCCTAGACTAATACTCCACCAGATCCACAGCACAAATACCACTATGGCCAACACAATCTCATGGGTTGGATAGTTCCTCTTATGATTCTCCAACTAACAAGAACCACAAGTCGTCACGTTGCCTCACTGTAATAGGAACTCAACCTAACTCAAGAGGAAGTTGGTGAAATCTATTATGACCCGTTGCTATGGTAGCCTTGTAGGTTTAGACGTTAAACAACCAAAATACGTGTAGGCCACAAAGATCAATGTATCCAGTGAAACAACCACAACTAATGGTAAGGACTACACAGGAGTCAAACTCGAATGAGTCTCTACTCAAAGCAACTCCCAACACAAGTGTCTAAATCAACTCAAATTGTTCCTCCTTGGCAAACCTCTCCCTGGTACCACTATCTTAGAGATGCCTCTACTGGATCTCCAAAAATAATTCACCTGAACTAGGAGACAGCTAGTTGAAGGAAACACTTGGGATCACACTCAACAACTTGACCAGCAACGCCAACAAATGAGATAGAAGCCAACCTCATCAGTCCTACCCAATCTCCATTGTGGAAAAACCCAAAGAAATCAAGGGAGAGAAGATCCCCACAAATCAAACATCACTATGTCATTTGACCTACCAACAAACAAAACCAATTGGGTATTCCCTAACAGGACATCCCAAAAGAAAACACTGGAGAAAGAATCTCCACCGCTTGAATGGCACCGAGCCATTCAAACCACCAACACATACAGAAACCAACTAGGCATCCAACCAGGATATCCCAAAGCAACACACAACAAACAACACACTGGACTACGTCACTCAATGGACCAAGCCAACAAAGAAAAATGCACAACACAAGCGCACAACACCAATGCGCGACTCCAATGCATAGCACCTTCTAAATAACTCTATTTTCATCAGAGTATTCGAAACAACACCACACACATCTAGGAACCTACTAAAGTCACTCAGAAGTAACAACAAGCAGATGAAACTCAAAGCATCCTCCTCACCAGCAATCAAAACAAATAACAACAAACATAGATGGTTACACAAGATGCAGTCATCTACCACACCTCTCCCTCCACAGCAAAAGCACAAAGCAGCCCATCATGGGATGATGGTGAGGAAAACACGTCTCCTAATCAGCTAACGTGGTGTGTCGCTAATCAGAGCATTGCTTCTGTAAACGCCCTACCTTCCCACAATCAAAATGCACCAAGTTGACTAGCACACACTACCGACGTGAACAACCCAGGCGACATGACTCATCTGACCTCATACACAACAGAATCTCTTACCTTGCATGCTATTACTGAGTCTTACCCTGAAAACAACTACCACCACTGCTTTGGGCAACATAGTGCTTAATCCACATAAGACTAGTGGATAGCACCAAACACCACACTCCATGTAATTGAGGAGCTCAAGCAAATTGCTCCATGCAAGCAACCATAGCTTCTCACTCTGCCTCCAATTTCTCCGTCAAAGCAGCTCCAACAAATCGATGATCTATAAGCTCAATCACTTGGAAACCTTCTAATAAAGAGTCGACGTCTACCTCTACAAATAAGTAGACCGTCACTCCTCGAGTTCTTTGTAGTGCCTCACACATCATCCTCGCTAACACTAGAGCCGAGACTGAAGACCCTCCTTAATGCCGTAAGGTAAGAAAATCAATAAAAATAAGGTGTAGGTATGCATGATATGCAATCCTATAAAGTCACTCGACCAGACATCCCTAGATTAATGCTCCTGGTTAACCTCACTCTGATACGATTCTGTAACGCCCTTGATGTCAAAACCTGTCGTGTTTGTGAATGGATTTAGGGTGTGTTGATGTAGAGATGTTGATGTGTCCACTCACGTCATTGTCTCTTTTGTGATCGCCACTTGTCCTTTGCTTGTGTCGGTTGACAAGACGCCTTACAAGAGATTTTGTGGCGATGTTGTGGTGGTGAGTTCTTGGTTCATTGGATCGACAGTAGGATGTCATCCAATGGTGTCCTCGTGCTTTGTAGTATTTCTTCCCTTCAAAATAAACAAGAAAATAAAGATCTAGGTAAGCCTAAGTGTTGTAAACAAAAACTGAAATAAATAACAAATAACATGAATAAATGAAATAAAATACTAACTGGGGGTTGTCTTCGTATACATATGCCTTGGGCTATATTATAACATGCAATGGATTATGTAAAAAATGCTTAAATTGGATGAATACTCCTTCACTCTTGTGCACTTTAGAGTGGATGAAGTAGAGGCCTAATGGAGCTTTGGGATACACCTTGGCTCGGACAAGATGATCTCTAGTGGATCTAGGCTTCTCACATGGAAGTTGGACAGAGTGGGGTTATAACTCTCTCTCTCTCACACAAGTTCTAGGGTTTTTACTGGCTCCTTAAGGTTTTGAAAGTACCTCCTTCAAACTCTTGACCTAGGGGTCTATTTATAAAATTTGGGGACTACAAATCTCATCAATGACTAATGAAGGATCAATGGCTAAGATCAAACTCGTAAAAATATCAACAAATCTCTTTTTAAATGTCGTCGTTCATATAGCTGGCGACAAGATCATTGCGTCACCACTAGCGTAGGCGACGAGGCTGTAGATCTCAGATTTTCCACACGCGGTGAATTAACTGCTAACTGACAATGAAATCTACCACGTTAGCTAGTCAACAGGTGTACTGGCGTTGCAACAACCGATATTTGGAAGTGGCATTTTAACCAGATAATTAAGGTGAGATTTAGACGTGTTGGGCGTTAGGAGCCTCAATGCCCAATGTTGGACACATCTTCAATAGTGTCTTACACTTGAATTGTGAGTTTCTGGCCCGTTGGTGTTGTGTGGTTAGGGTGTTGTGTCGGCCCTCGTAGGAGTTTTATGGGTTTGTTTTGGGCCTCAGAGTTTGGTTGGTGTGCTTTAGTGACTGGTCTTTGTTGGCACAAGCCACGTGAACGTGGAAGGTCGTGTGGTTTAATCTTGTGCTATGGCTTCCTTTGCTTCTTTCTTTCTTTTCTTCTTTCCTTCCTTTCTTTCTCTTTTCTCTCCCTGGGCCCCACCCTCCTTTTCCTCCTCCTCCTCCTCTTCCTCCTCCTTCTTTTTCTTCTTCTCCTTCTTCCTCTCCTGCATGAGTGAGGGAGAGAGAGAGAGGGAGAATGAGAGAGAGAGACGAGAGAGGATTGGGAGAGAGAGAGATGGCTGATGGAAGGGGGATGCTGTTGTCATGCCACTGCCACCGTCGTGTTGCCGTCGCGAGGAGGAGGAGAAGACCTGGAGCAGCTCGTGGCCGTAAGAGGAGGGAGGTGTGCCGTCATTCGCTGACCGTCGTCGTTGCACCTTCGATGGAGGTATGCAACCTGTAGGCTTCTTTTTGATTTCTAATTTAATTCCTAGGGTCATGATAGTGTGCTCGTAATCGTAGTAAATTTTATGACATTTATTGTACATTTGTGGGCCATTTGTGGGCCATTTGTGGCCGTATTTATGGTTTAGAGTGAATAGTGCTCCTATGTAGTTGTTTGGAGATTTCTTATGCCTCGAGCACTGGATCGCTGTGATTCTTGTCCCGATTAGAAAATTTCATTGAGATCTTCATTTTGATATATGGCTTGCATGGTTTGTGTGGGTGGTTTGAAGGATTAGATTTTGGGTCCCATTTCCTGGTACCCTCCTAATGCCTAGTTAAGCATGTTGAATTATTCTGGTATGCCGTTTTTGTGGAAAATTATCCCCATGATCCCTGATTCGATCGACCAAATTTGTTTGGTATGCCGTTTTGGAAGTCTTGGGTGTTGATAGAATTCCTGGTTCGATCAACTAGTCATTTTCGGTCTGCCAAATCAGGACTTTTTGATCGACCGTGTGGTTTTTTGGTCTGCCGATTTAGTGCCGTGAGCCTAGGTTTGGTCGACGATTCCATTTTGGTCTACCGATCCAGGACTTAATCTTGTATTAAGATATTTTATTGTCTTGAATTATATGTGTGTGCGTGCGTGTGTGTGTGTGTGTGTGTGTGTGTGTGTGTGTGTGTATTAATCCTAGGGAGATAAATATGATGGTATGAATGGTTAGGATAACCAATAGAATAATTGTAGGGTTTGCTTAGATTGAATTAGCAAGAGATCATCTAGGATATGGGCAGAGTAAAATATGATATATGTGACACTTGGGTATGATTATCCATTTTACTTGTAAACCATGTAATTAATTGTAATATTGTATAAATGGTTTATTAATGGATAATCTGTTGTTTTTGTGATTGTGAGGTTGTGGTTGGTTTTTTGTGCACTTGTTTGTGATTTAGGACCAATGTGGAGTCCGGTTTAAGGGTGCACAGTCGCCTTAGTTTGCGTGCCTGTCTTTTCTCTTTTCTTTTCTTTTCTTTCTTTTTCTCCCTCTCTCACGAGTTCTCCCCATCCCCGTCCTTTTCTTTTTCCTCCACCAGACCCTTGCCACCACAGGCGACGACCCATGTCTCCCCGTCCCTTCCCACACGATGAGTGGCTAACGCCATGCTGGAGGAGGAGATAAGAGAAAGGAGGCAGTAGTGGGTGGAAGTCGAGAGAGAAAGAAGGAAAAAAGGAACGATGCACGAGCCAAAGGGAGAGGAGAAGAGCTGAGCCATTGTCCGTCGGTAGGGAGGAGATTCACCGAGGTGAGGAGAGGTTCGCTGGAGTGCAGGGAGGTCACCAGAGTGCCATTTCAGGTACATGACCCCCCTTTCTCCCTCGTTTCTACGGTTTTAGGTTAAAATGTTAAATGCATGTAAAATCGTAGAAAAATGGTAGAATGAATGAGAATGTGATGGATAGCATGAATATGTAGATATCATGCGGTTAGGATGAAAATTTGTAGGGTTATATGAGATTTAGGGATGTAGGCCATAGTAACTCAAAACGAGCTTCACCCCTTTATGATTTTCGTATGACTTGCATGATGAATAGATTGATGAATGGTTTAAGGGGTTTTGAAATAGACTCAAGGATCTACATCCCATGATTAATCCATGTTTTATGTTGCATGTTTAAGGGGTCCACCAGAGGCTCCCACTTCCGACAAATGAATGATTTGTTGGCAGGGGCCATGTGCAGAACATGGGAGATTCGACATGCCAAACTGGGTTCGGCATACCAAATCCCTGTCAGTGTACACAGGGTTGCCTAGTTTTGGTAGACCGATATCCTTCAATCGATCGAAACAGAGGATTTCGGTATACCGAAGGTATTCAATATACCGAATCAGTGATTTTTGGTATACCGAATTTGAATTTAGTTTGCCGTTTTTATCCCCTTGCCCATATGAATAAATAGGCATAAATGATGGAAATAAAAAGTTTTAAATGAGCAATGGGCATGTGTTAATGGTGTTTTTCCCATGTAAATGACATGGAGGAATATGGAACCCAAATAAGTGTATTTGGGAATGGTTTTGGGTTTAAAGCCTTAAGATTGAATAAAAGTGATTAAATGTGTGGTTTTGGGCATGAGACCCAAGTTATGATTTTAAAGCATGATTTTAAATGATTTTGAGTTGGGACCCCAGCAAAGGGTCATGTGTTGCTTGGAACAAGTTCCTGCAACAAAAAGAATGAAATGAAAATAGTTTTGAAAAGGAAAACTTAAGAGTTTTGAAAATAAAATACTAATAATGTGTTGAGGAACCACTGGGATTGGTGTCGACAATGTGGTAGGAGTATGAGACTCCAATGAAACCAATTATCAAATACGACTGTGGTTGTAGAGCTTGAGACGGTGTAGCTGAGCTTGAGTATGTGGGCCTGGTGTTTGGGTCACCGAGCTTCGTAACGGTGTAGACTGAGCCTGAGTTATTGAACTTAGTTGTTCAGGTCACCGATGGGACGTCGGATAAAGACGTATCCCCGTGTATATATGAAAATAATTTGAGGCTGGTGCGCCGGGGCAGTGCCCTCCCGCACAGGGAACTTCACCGCGGCAGTGCAGAGAGATAGGGGAAATGGTGTCCTCGCTTACTGCTTATGTGCCTGGTTACCCCTGATCATGGTAACGTCAATGAAGAAAAGTGGAAAAGAATAAGAAAGAAATGTAGTTTGGCTAGGATTGGACTTGTGAATGGTCCCAAAATCGTAGAAATAAATATGAATTGTGTTTTAACCAGTTACCAGCCAATGTTGTAGTTTTGGCTTTGAGCCCTGAGAGGCATTGTGTTTTAAGCTAGATCTTGTTGAAACTATGATTTTCTCAAGATATGCTAACGGTTTCAAAGTGCATAAAAGAAAGATGAGTTTGGGAAAGAATATGGTTTTGGAAACAAATTTCCAAATGTTTTAAAAAAAATGGAAGGTAAGTTTTGAAAAGAGTATGGTTTTGGGATCAGATTCCCAAGTGATTTCAAAGGAAGAGAAAATGATGTTTTAAAATTAGATTTTCAAAAGAAAACCATGTTTTATAAAGTAAAAGCAACGTTTTTAGTAGTTTTGTCGAATTTTGTTGTTTGTGTGTTTGGGGTGCGTATTGGGTGACTTAGATGTCACTCACGCGTGCTTTGGTTTTTTTTTAGGTGCAGGTCATGTGCAGTCGAGTTCCAGTACCAGAATAGGAGCTTCCAGTTGCACATCGTTTCCTGGAGGTGAGCCTTAGTTACAATTATTTAATTATTACTGTAATTAGTGTAATTTTGCTTATGATATCGTGATCTTGGTAGCGTGCCCAAGATCGGGGCATTATAGAATGGTATCAGAGCTAAGGTTACGCCTAGTGCACCGGCTTGGTGATGTCCGGTCTAGTGGCTCCCTAGGACTGCACAATAGAGAGTAGTTGCACCTGATTTTGGTAGTGGTATTTTTGTTGTGCTGACAGGAAGATATCTCGCTGAGGCCGCAGTCGTAGCAAGGCCCTTGTACCTGACTCCGAGACGGGAGAGGGTAGTGCATGGAGGGGTATGAGATGAGAGTTCGGCGAGATGATGCAGTGTTTCACCCATTCCTTCGACAGTAGTAGCAAGGATGAGACAAAAGGGGACCTGTGGATTAAGCAGTTTCGTTAGCTGGGCACACCGACCTTCGATGGGCGCGACACACCAGAGGAGTGTGAGGCTTGGTTCCTGGAAGTGGAGAAGATCGTAGAGGGGATCGAGTGTCCAGCGGAGAAGTGGGTCTGGATCGCAACGTTTCGGCTCAAGGGTGCTGTAGATCAGTGGTGGAGGGTTGTGCGCCACACCAAATTCTCAAATGCGGAACTACTAATGATCTCTCTAGAGGAGTTCCGAGAGGCGTTCTATGAGAGGTTTTTCCCTGAGCATGAGAGGGATAAGCTGGAAAGAGAATTCTGGAACCTGAAGCAAGTGTGCCAGACTATGGCAGAGTATGAGTCATCTTTCCTTCGGTTGGAGTAGTTCTCTCAATCTGTAGTTTCCGAGAAGAACAGAGCCAAGAAATTCATGGAGCGACTCAATCCTGTGCTGAGATCCAAAGTTATTGGCTTCAGATGCCAGACTTTAGCGGATGCTGTTGAGCTTGCAAGCCCCAATGAGGATGATCGTAGGCTATTCTAGGAAGAGTATCCTAAGAAGGAAAAGGGGAGGAAGTTTGTCTCTCGACCTTCCGTCTCCCGACCCTCCGTTTCTCGACCTCCAGTCACTAGAGCGCCAAGATTTGGGAGTTCCGGTAGCTCTGGAAAGAAACGGAAGTAGCGACCTACATCTGGTAGAGAAGAGAGTGTGAGTTTCAGCCATACAAGATCTAACAGCGGCCTGCAGGTGGGACCATGTCACGTTTGTGGCAAGAAGGGACATGTAACAGTGCAATGTTGGCACAAGCAGAGGAGCTTAGACAGTGTAGTATGCTACAACTGTGGGAAGTCCAGGCATTATCAAAAGGATTGTCCCAATCAACCAAAGCTAGCAGGAGAGGTGCCACATCAGCCTACGAAGGGGAGAGTGTTCTCCATTGCTGCCCCAGATGCTGGTCCATCTAGAGATGTGATAGAAGGTGAGAACTAGCATGGCTGTATGAGTTAAGTTCTGTCTTGTAATAATGGATCCTATCTGTGACCAACACTATCTTTTATTATGATTATGATTATGGTTATGGTGTGTTAATGATAGGATCTTTTCTTGTGGCTGATCGGATGGCCTGAGTCTTGTTCGACTCTAGGAGTTCATTTTCTTTTGTCTCTGAGTCATTTGCTTCTAAGATCAGCACCAGGCCAACCAAATTGGCATTCCACCTGGATGAAGCCACTCCATTGGAAGAACACAGTCTAGCATGGAGGTATTTAAGACCAGTTGATGTACAACTTGGGGACAGGAATTTTCAAGTCAGTTTGATTTCGACGGATATGCAGGATTATGATGTTATCCTAGGAATGGACTAGTTGGCACAACATTTAGCCGTGATAGATTGTGCCAAGAGAAGAGTTCTGGCAGAGTGTCCTGGCCAAGGCTGGCGTGTAGTACAAGGCACCAGACCAAGTGAGCCTAGAAAAGTGATTTATGCTATCAAGGCCTATCATCATTTGGCAAGAGGCAGTGTGGGCTATTTGGCCTGTGTGACAGTTTCTACTTCACATGTGATTGAGATTCAGGATTTGCTAGCAGTACGGGGATATCCTAATGTTTTTCCAGAGGAATTGCCTGAAATACCACCTCATAGGGAAGTGGAGTTTGTGATTGATTTGGTGTCGGAATCAGGTCCTATTTCAAAGGCTCCATACAAGATGGCGCCTGCTGAATTGAGGGAGCACCAAAGTCAACTGCAGGAACTAATGGATAAAGAAATCATTCGTCACAATGTTTCACCTTGGGGAGCACCAGTCTTGTTTGTGAAAAAGAAGAATGGTTCACTTCGGCTCTATATACATTACCAAATGTTGAACCATATTATTGTAAATAACAAGTATCTACTGCCCAGGATCGACGATTTGTTCGACCAGTTGCAGGGAGTATCAGTGTTTTCCAAGATAGATTTGAGATCTGGATCCCATCAGTTACGGATTAGTGAGCCAGATGTGCAGAAGATAGCCTTTCTTATCCATTATGGTCATTATGAGTTTTTGGTTACGCCATTCGGGTCGACGAATGCTCCGGCTGCTTTTATGGACCCAATGAATAGGGTGTTCAGGCCCTATTTGGATGAATTTGTGGTCATCTTTGTGGATGACGTTCTGGTGTATTCTCCGGATGTTCAGACTCACCAGAGGCATTTGAGGATCGTACTGGAGACATTGAGGCAGCATCAACTTTATGTCAAATTCTCTAAGTGTGGATTTTGGCTAGAGGAGGTGTCCTTCCATGGTCATATCATTTCAAGAGAAGGCATTAAGGTAAATCCAGCCAAAGTCGAGGCTGTGAGCCGTTGGGCCAAACCGAAGACAATAATTGAGATTGGAAGTTTTCTCGACCTAGCAGGATATTGTAGACACCTCAATTTTGAGGTCATTTGGCAACAGGCTCCTTCGGATGATGCTCTGGTCGCAACCACCAAAACCCTAGCCCACACAAGTCCAGTGAGGCTCACACTAGCCCACCTGACCCAATTAAACTTGAAATCCAACAAATAAAACCCTAAGACCCACTTAATCTAATTAAAATCCACCTAAAATCCAATAAAAC
>JAMKQA010062762.1:0-18295 GCA_024699735.1 Posidonia australis
AGAGGGAAGAAAGAGAGATAGAGAGAGAGCTTCCACCAGATCTCAATTCAACAACGACAAAGAAAACCCCTAATTTTACAAAACATTCTCGCTCGTTCTAGGGTTTTGCTCGCCCCGTGCCGTCGCGCTCTAGAGGGAGGGGGAAGCTGAAATGGTGGGCTCCGTGACGTCGACGCGCAGTAGAAACCATGGAACGGGGCGCTTCTACAGTATCCCGCAGAGGAGACGAGAGTTCCAGGGCGAGGCGCAGCATCGGAGCAGGCCGGACAGGTCGAGGCCGAGTGGTTCGGCGGCGGCGGCGGCGGCGCAGCAGGTGGAGGTGAGGGAAGTGGAGAGTCGAGTCGAGTCGGATGACTCGTCCTCGAAGCCGTCGGTCTCGTCGTCTCCGTGCCCATCCCCGCCGCCGAGGCTGCCGTCTCCGGAAGGGACGTTGGCAGAAGGGGGCGGGACGTTGCAGGAGATGGGACTCTGTTGTAGGAGATTGCAGGAGAAGGGAGGGAGATCTGTTGCGGGAGGTTGTGGGGGAAGGTTTGGGGCGAAAGGGGGCGGGAGGTTGCGGGAGATGGGGGCTGGGGGAGGGAGAATGGCGCTGTTGCGGGAGAACTGTCGCGGGAGAAGGAGATTTCGGACTTTTTGTTGCGGGAAAAGGGAGGGAGAATGGGATTCCTTACGTTTTGAGAGGGAATGAAATTTCCATCCCCAATAGGAATTTGATTCCCAAATTCCAATTCTTTTTTTTGTACCAAACGTTGGAATTTCATTTCAGCCTAATTTTTCATTCCATTCCCTTTCATTCCGGGGTTCATTCCAGCGTACCAAACGCACCCTAAATAACATAGGAATAGGAATTATAATTCTATTTGGTTTGTTGAAAAGTGAAATAAAAATAGAATAGCAATTTCTATTATGTTTCTTTTATTCTAGCATATTAATTCTATGGGGAGGGTGGAATAAAGTTATTTTAACAATTTATTTCACTTTATTCTAATAGTATATGTACTTCTTGATTGTAGAGAAATACATATTTAATATATTGATAATACTCATTGAATGCATCATATTAAAATTGTACATTATAAAATACTATTAATATAATCTCAAATATAATTTAATATATTTTAAATAAAATATTATTAAATAAAAAGACCATATCACATGATTTTGAATGAAATTTATTTATGAATATTTTTATATTATTTCAAATAAATAATGTTCGTTTCTTCAAATAAAATATAATTACATATTCCCTTTTTCAAATAAAGTGTAATTATTAAAAAAATACTATTTGTGATTTCAAAAATATATATATTGGTTTAGAAATATACAATTTAGTATGATTTCCAATATAATAGTATTTAATATCTGATGATGCACAAGAATCAGGACCAATTCTCAATAAGTATGTTTTATCTGAAATCCAAAAATCGAGACCTGAGCTCAATAGATCCCTCTCCCTACTTCTTGTGGCACATGAACAACAAGCTCTGATAACGTTTGGATGGTAAGCCTTTGATCCAATAATGTGTGCACTAACGTGTAGATAAGGCTGACAATGGGTCGGATCTGAACTCAGGACTCGTGGGTCTAGACCCGTAAAGTATAGGTCTAGATCCTAAAAAGGAGATTGATGGACCTGTGAACTCAGACCCGCTAGACTCCTTCATTTACTGGGTCGGTCTGGGTCTAAAAATACCCATACCCATCGACCTGTAGACCCGATTTATATATAATATATTATAAGTTAAATATAAGGACTAATGTATAATATTTACACTATATATATAATATATATTATTCTACTCTTAAATCTCATTCTCTCTCAAGTCTAAAATTTACGTGGTGTATACACATTGACAGAGGATTGTTGTATGAACATTGACAAAGTTGGTTTATTGAAGTTGGATATATTTATTTATGTGTTATTCAACTATCATTGGTTGATGATATTGTTCATGTTATATATTTATTTATGGTAGTATTTTATTCATGATATATGTATATTGATAGAGAATTGTTTAGCACATTTATTTACAATGTTTTTAGTTTAATTAAAAATTTACTTTCTTCAAAAACATGAAAATAAATTGGAAGACCCATTAGACCCAAGACCTGGACCTAGACCCATTATCTTCATGGGTCTGGGTCTGAGTCCTGATTTTAGAACCCAGACCCGGACCCAGACCCGAACTCATGAAATAAGATAAGTCTGGATCTAGGTATAGGTAAACCCAACCAGTTGTCACCCCTACATGTAGATCAATGTTATGTTTTTATCCCATCAGTTTTCTCTCTGTACTAAGGATTCATTTAGTATAACTTTAACTTTTGAATCCAAATATAGAAGCTAACTTTTATTTAAAAACTGTCATAACCCAACTTCTAAAAATGTAAATGAATTACTGTTCCAAAAGCTACATACTTCTAAAAAATTGATATTATTTGGTAAAATTATTGAATCTTTATAGCTTCTGAAGAAAAATTATATGTTCAAAAATTCTACCAAAGAGTCTCTAAATTTATCTCTTGTACAAATTGATAGCTACAAGAGTTAGGAAATCAACTAGAACAGGCAATTGATGTGCCAACAAGATTTTCGATACTTGTGTGGTAATGATAACTCAGCTGGAGGCCCAACAGCATACGGAGCATTTTCCATATTTCCTTTAGCCTTCTAGACATTGTGACTTACAACTACATGATTTTCTCTGGCTTCTATCTTCGACTCTACTCAAGCATTTTTGAGTGACTCAATTAGTGCTTTTTTTTGGGCTGATTTTACGCTTTGGCTTTAAATGAAACATTGAAGACTATGATAACAAAAGAACAATGATTTTCGCTGTATCAAATTGAAAACCATCAATCGTTATCTTTTAAAAGGTTTGAAAGGTAATCTAGGATACAATACATACACACTAGAAGAGAATTTTCTGTACAGGATAAAATTTATCCAATTATGAGGATTGGAATAAACAAATAACCATCACGTATTAGACCAACAGATGTTCAGAAAACCATATGTTTAGTACAGTCTGCATAAGAAAAACATGCAACAACATATATTGTATGTTGATGAATCATCGTAAATCAACCCCTTCATCTAGTGCAGTAGTACTCATCATGACATTTGAATCAATTTGTTTGTCAAACTTCTTTTTCCTTCGTGACTCAAAGTCTTGAAAACCTTCCATCTACATAAAAACAAGATGATGTCAATTTTCAGTAAACCATCAAAAGTTGATAATAAATATCTTAGAAAACATCCATGAGGTTTGAGAACTTGCTTCCTGAAATTGCTCAGACAGGACGGGATTTCCGTGAAGAGAGATATTCTGCAAAGCCCTGCAGTCTTTCAGCAGCTTCGAAGGTAGCTGGGATCCAATACAACATGCTCTTTTAGAATTGCAAGAAACTTTCGAGACAATGAAAATAGTAGTGACGATTTGAGAAGACACGATGTGTTACAAAATTAGTCTTTTACCTAGACATTTTTATATTTTGAAAAGAAAATAATTGTGTATCATATGACTAAAATTTGATCTAAGGCAATAATCCAGTAAACACCCTCTAAGGGAGGCCCTCAAGGGGATCATACCTCATGCAAATTATTATTATCCAACATGAGAGATTTTAGACGAACGAGGTTACAAACTGAAGGGGGCAAAACTTCAATGAAGTTACCTGCAAGAAAAATTAGGTGTCATGTTCAACAACAACTATGCCTTATTCCCATGATATCGGGTAGAAAAAACTTATTTTTAATTAAATTTGGATGTTGCAGAGTATGATTCATTGTAGAGTATGTAAAAGATTGGAATCATACTCGACAACATCTAATTAATTGAAAATAAATATTTCAATATAATGCTAAGAAGAAATAAATGGACTGTAAAAATTGAATGGCATGAATAGTCTATGATTACAATCACAGGACTAGTAGGAATAATGTCCATAGAGGAAGGATATCAAACAAAAGGTAGCATATTTAGATAACGCATACAACATAGTGTGGATATATAGATTTGGTTATTGTTGTGAAAATGGAATACTTCTAATTTCAATACAAAACCACAACTACTACAAAATGTTGTATCCTAGTCAATCTTGCTGACATAGTATCAGTACACACACTCCGATTCAATGGAACTAAGGTGAAGAATGTTGCTCATGATCAAAGAGGCTCTTTTCACTTAATCCAAATCCACACATAGTCTTTCCATCCACTAGAAATCATCCTCCAAGACCTAATTTCTCACCCAACTTTGAGTCCATCAAAACCCAACCCAATCAAGCCCTAATTCAGCAAAACCACTTTCATATGCAACAATACACTTTTTCCCTTCCAGAATGCTATTCATAACCAAAACCAACTTATAAGCTGCCTACTGGATGCCTCTAAATTTCGATGCTTGAAACGCACGTTTGAGGCATGTGTTGATCTAGCACATTCACCTAGAATCTAGTAAGCTTGCAGAATAAGTCATTTGTCGATAGGACTTGGTCCTAGCCATTCGTTGGGATCTGCGCCTCTCCTCAGGTTTTAGGACCTAAAAGCCCACATCCTACATCTATTTTACAATCAATGCCACCCTTATCCATCAAAACATATCCAACCCCTTCATTTCAAACAAAATCTCCATCCTAAGGCCCAAATCCACTCCTACTCCTTTAAATAGACCCCCTCCGTTGAGAGGGCTTGGACGATTCTTACTGTGATAGAGAGCCAGAAAAGAGAGAGAAACAACAGCTACCACTGTGACAGCCTCCCCACTTCTCTCCTTGGTCTCCTTCCTCAAGCCAACCCTCAACTACAAACACCCATCCGAGCAACTGAAGCCGTTCTTCATCTAAATTCTCCCCAACAAGCTTGGAGAGGAACAGAGGACGTCTCCACCAGGAAGGATTCCATTCTCATCATTTAATAGCATGTTCTTGTTCATAGGGTCCATGTTCTAGTGTCATTTCTCTATTTTACTGTGTTTTTGCTGAAATTCAGTAAATATATGTATGATATGGCCAATAATCCTAGAAGCATGCTCTGATTTGTGGTGCTTGTGTATTGTTGTCATGCCATGCCTTATTTAATCATTTCCATCTTTTTATACATGCCTTGGTTCATAATGTAGAGATAATGATGTTGCTTTTGATGGGTTCCTAGGTGTGAAGCTCGTGCTCTTAGCTTTAAACGTGCTTTCCTCCTAGGATTCTGCCTTTCTTTTGTACATTTACATTTTGTTGAGGTGATGATGTGAGTTGGAGTCCTGGAGATGGACTTTGGTCCATTCCCACTCACAAGAACTCATTTATGCTTGTCATTCTCTTATGTTTGATGCTTCTCCTTTGTGTTTCAATTCTCTTCCATTATGCTCATTGGATGTTGGTTGCATGGTTTCCACTACTCTTCATTGCTGTTATGTTCCTAACCCTTACATGAAACCATAAACCCAGAATAGACTGTCTGAGTCTTCAAACAATCAGGCATGTTTGATAGGCATGCTTGAAAGGCATGTTTCACCTGTGCATTCCAAAGCCCTGCCCTGACACATTGTCCTAATAGTCTGGGTGGTTGATTGAGGCACATTATTTACTATTTGTTCCCTCATTTCAACTCTACTATTTTATTTCCTCCCCATTTACTTTCCAATGAGAACTCCAGTGTGTGCCCTTGTTTGTGTTTTCCCTCATCCAAGTGAAATCTAGAGGGTTTGCCCTGCCTATGGTTTTCTGAGCCTTCAACAAGGTCGTGTGTGTGTGTTTTGCTGATGCATTTGTATTGCATGTTCTGTTGGCATGTTTTACGCTCTGTGGTGAATAGATACAATCAGGGGATTGATCATTTCTGCAATCTATTTTCATTGTGACTGGTACTTCCTTGATTTCTATTGGTTTTCCATACCTCCGTTTACTTTTAGTTTTAGATTTAATTTACTTTTCCTACTTGACTTTTCCCAGGTGACTAATTGAAAGACCAAAACTTTAAGTTTCAGATGTATGAGGGTGCCTAAGACTTTCCTCATACGTTGTGGAATACTTGATCTTTGGTAGTGATGACTGCTTTATCCTTTGTTTGGTTTAAAGTCTTTATTTGTTTTCTTTCATTTTACCATAGTCTTCCTTGTCTACCTGTGTTTTTCAATAGATTAGGTGACGACTTTCTTTTCGTGATTTCGGCTTGTTTCTTCTTGTCTATCGTTTTTGCACTTGGATCACTAATGTGGTCCACTCAAGCACCTCCAGGTGAGATTTTCATAGATCACAGTATCTAACAGTAAAAACATTTTTCCCATTAAGAATGCCAGAGATGATGCAGCATTTGATGAGGATATGTGAGGGACAAGGGCATACATGTTTCGTAACCACATCACCACAAATATCATTCTCAGTTATCATTTGATCTAGGGACACAACACTAGCACACAAAAAAAAAGGATGTGGTAACCCTTGTGAACATGATGTACATGCTTATGTCTTGACGTGTAATTGGACAGTTTATGACACAAATTGAAATAAGCCACCTGATGTGAATTAGTAGTATGGGTCATATTGCTGACCCACTTTAAAATATAAGTAAACTGATTTCTATGAACCACTATTTTCTGGTCAAGCCATGTAAAACACCACAATGTTTTGTTTGTGAAATGTTCCATTTAAAATTTTAATTATGTGTTCCCTTGTACCTTCAATAGAAATATACTTGAAATATGTCTATTACAAAAAAAATTATATTAGTATAATATACATTTGTACTACAGATATAGGGGGAAAATAGGGTTGTGTAATATAGTTACAGCCTTGTAGGAGAACCATTTCTACAAGTTTTTAGAGAAAATTTAAAAACTCAATAGCCAATCTTTTAATCTTTTAATCTTTTTTAAAACATACAACATATTCTAGTTTCACAATATTTGGAGTTTCCTTTACTGTTGATTAAGGCATTTAACTTAAATGTTGAAATTTACTCAAACATGGGACCTTAAAATGAAGGTTAAAATAATAGTATCACAATGAAGTTTAACCCTGTGCATTTTTGTTATGATAATTCAATCCATAACGTTCGACAAATACAAGTTAATAAGAAGGTATAAAAAAAAACAAGTGTCTTCAACCAACATGGCTGTTGGCACTCCCACAACAACATTCAACTTTAGATTTAATCATGTCCTAATTCTTAGGGTCTAAGGTTCACCATTCACACACCTCATGTACATGCCAAACACAATACCTGTGTTTGTGTCTAATAAGTTTTCAAGGTTTGCCATCTCACACATCTCATATCCATGCCAACACTTGATACTCGTACTCATATGCACAAATCATTGAATTCATTCTTATTTGATGTCATCTTTACCATGTCTTGCATGCATTGATTCTTAAATATGTTTTGTAGTATTTTCACTTACATGTCTCAAGAGACAACATCATATCTTGGTTACATTTCTCTCTAAAGGCGTAGCTTAATCACACAACATGCAATTTTGTTCTTGGTAAGCACGCCTTTATCACATAAAACCAAAAACTCAGATGTGCTTGTCCATTTCATCCAACTTATCTTCATGAGTTACATCCTGTTTTTGTAAAATTTGTATACTACTATTTGCAAGTTTAAGACTACGACAACCATTCTATTTTTTCAAACTTTTTTGTCTACCAATAGATCTTATAATGGGGTTACCTTCATATGTAGGTAAAAATCAGGATATTTCTAAAGCAGTGCAGTCCTTATTGGAAAAATCAGGATATTTCTAGGAATGCTCTTCCCATTTTAGTTCGTCACTTGAGTCATGAAAGACCTAACATGAAGAAAGGAATTTCAAGATATTAGTTACTGTAAATTAGACTGAACCTAAAGCCATATCTGATGGAAATTTAGCATTTCCTTTCCTCCACTCTGAGAATTCATAATTATACTTTGTAAATCTCAACTAAATTGACAATCTACATTTTCTTTTGGCTTACTATATCATCTAGAATACTTGACCATACAAATCAGTTCTACAGTCTCAGCAACACTTTGGAGAAAATACCTACCAAGCGTCAACCCAACCACTAAAGAGTTGAAAGGTCTAGTACTCATTTGTTTATCTATGTGATTTACACTCCAATTACACAAAATTTGCATAAAGTTGGACACTAAATAAAACAGAAGAAAATAAAAACTGGATGAGAAGGTTCTAATGTATTGAATCAGATATACTATCAAGAAATGGATTATCCTCAGGTTCTAGAGGTAGAAACTACCACTTGCTTGCAGTTCTTCTAAGGATGCACAGCTTCCAATCGACTCTGGAAGCGATTTCAACTTGTTATCTGATACGTTTAACAGCTGTAACTGCATGATCAACATGAGGATAAGAGTTTGCTTGTTCAATATTTGATCAACATGAGGATAAGAGTTTGCTTGTTCAATATTTAAATATTGTATCAAGAGTAAAAGACTATAAAAACAGAAAATGAGCTTAATAAATAACAAATAAACATGCATTATATGGAGTAATTAATAATAAGAAAATTACATGCATATTTGGTGTCAAATCGGAAATCAAAACATCGCAGAATAGGCAGTCAAATGTAAGAATTTTGTAACTACGAGGATTCAGTTTCCTGAAGAATACAAGTCTGCTAGGCCAGCTGAATATTAAGCTAAATATGAATTTTAAGGTGCTTGCTCTTGACATCCCTTAATATAAAGTGGCATATCAAAATGGGATATTGGGGAGCAAAAACCAAGGAAATATAAGATCATGATAGTTGACAATGTTCCTTGCTGTAAAGGTCACTATGATTTTGAGGAATGGTAAGAAGCATCTTTGACATAGCAATACGGCAACTCAATGGTTATGACTTTGTTGCCATATGACTGGGGATTGCTGATTGTACTTCATACTTCTTCACTATTTTACAAAATATAGTACATATAAATGTTACAACATTCTACTCGACAAAATATAGTACCAAATATAATACATATTAATGTAGTACCAAATATAGTACACATAATATCAAAAACCAAAACTGAAATAACTTTTTTTCATACTACTGCATAATTGTTCATGTTGACCTCAAGAAGTCAGATCTGTAGAAAAAGTTTGTGTCAGAAGATCATCTAACTTTCTACTCTAACTATGGATCCGTTTGACAGAACTTTTGGACAACTTTTAAGTATATAACTTCTCTTCAGAAGTTATAATGGTCCAATAATTCTACCAAACATTACCAATTTTTAAAAACATGTAGCTTTTGGAACAGTAACTCCTTTACATTTTCAGAAATTAGGTTATGATAACTTCTAACTAGAAGCTAGCTTCTATACTTGGATTCAAAAGATGAAGTTCTACCAAACGGACCCTATGTTGAACACAGGGTCATTATGCCACAACAATGACCTCAATTGCTTCCATGCATTTTCTATTATCTAGAGTGGACTGGATGGATTAGGGACAGTATAAAGATCCAGCCTAATGACGTTAAAATTATATTTAATCTACAATATTTTAATACTTTACCAGTTCATTGTGTCAATTTTTTTTTTAGCGGTCAGTTGATTGTGTCACCTACATAAATGTTATCCTAAAAAAAGTGAGCTCAATTATCTAATACTTTAATCAAGTTCAAATGTGGCTTCCAAAGGGGGTGGGTAACTTTCAATTTCAACACAAAAAAAAAATGTTTGCGACCTCATATATTCCTATTGGAACTGCTACATTTGGGCCCTTTGGGAACTTGATTTTGGTTGTTTAACTAATATTTGAATTTTTTTTGGACAAAAAGGTAGCTATATTAAATTATGCTTGTCAACTTCAATATGGAGAGTATGGAAATTGCGCACAGTTCAATCAAATCAAGCATGCCAGACTTCAATATTGACAAATATAGTACATATTTGAATAATTTGTTTGAATGAGATCCTAAATTGAATCAATTAGAAATTCAGAATTAGGAGCTGTTAAGTGAAGTTGGAATCAACAACTCAATTGTGTGATCCTTCAAATCAATCCCTACACATAATATGCAGTTATGCACTTACCAACATCAATATAATATTGAAAAAGAAACTCAAAATCACCTGAGCTTTATGTATTCCAGCATCTAGAAACCTTTGTAATGACAAAATTAAGCTGTCTTATCTCTTGAGTTTCATATGTACCTTAATGGATCTTGTGCATCTTAGATGATCAAAACTTCTGGTACAATTATATTGAATGATGAATATGTTAACACTGGAAACCAATATAATATGTTGTTGTTCCGTAAAACATTGTTGATTAAATACTTGACACATCTGGCTTCTCAAAATTGTACTTTTTTTAATAATTAGGAAAATCCAAATACAACAATGATGTAAGTGACATTAACTATAGTAAGGAATACTCACATTGCGCAAGCTACCTATGGTATCAGGCAAGCGTACTAACGTGTTGCCCTTGACAGATAACTGCTCAAGCCTGATAAGCAAGCCCACTAAACACAAATATATATATATATTAATATCAGTCAGTGGAAAAGCTTCATTTTAAATCTAACTGAGGCCCCAGGAAAATCACATAATAATCAGAATTCAGAGACATCAAGCAAGCAAACTGCAACTATATAGTATTGACCTAGTGTTTGACCATTGTAGTGATTTTCGTGCTTGTCTTTTCAAAAAGTAAGATGAAAAGGATTAAGACAGAAAAAGCATTTTGTTCCTTTAATGACCATGTGCTCTGTATTCTCTAAAATTATTATTTACATAAGAGATTAAATTACGTGAAACAAGATAGTTAAATCTGCTCCATATATAGCTATCTATTGTTAGCTAGAACTAGAAGATAACAAAAAAACAGGCCACTACACGAACAACAACATTAACAACATCATCTCTAACCAGTTTCTATTCCTTCAGTTTTATTGAATTTGAGAATAAATCATCCCTCATTTTGCATCTGCATCTATTGTGTTGAATGTTAGGATCACTAACCAGACTTGTGTCAGGCAGCCACACAACTTTTATCGACCAAACACATAATCAACCATGATTGAATGCAAGGTCTTAAAAACCCAACTGGATCGGCTGGTTCAAATGGTGATCTGCAAGGTCACTGGGTCTATATGCTCTGGTTGAAAAATTTTAGCAGTTCAACCAACCCGTTGGACCGCCTGGTTCAACCAATCGAAGTGGTCCAGGTCTTAGGTCCAACCCTTATACTTTGCAGAATATATACAAATTGTGTGGAAAAAAACCCAATTGCACACAAATTGTGCCTCTATGCTTAAATACTCATATGTCTTCAATCAATTAATTTCCCTTCTCCTATGCTAAAAATATTTTTTAGATGTAATATACATTTAGTGTTTTTTTTCTTTTGATTTTTTGTAATTTTCCTGAATTCTGATATATATATATATAGATATATAATCTAATTAATTATCATTAATTACATCATGCTAACATCACCGGTTTATCTTGCCGGTTGAACCCATGAACCGGCTGCCCCTTCACTATGCCAGGTCAATGTCCAGTTCAGTTTTAACCTTGATTGGATGGGCATTCTGTCTTATTTTGCAGGAAGGTCTCTTTGGTTGAATTCACTTACACTATATTGAATATGAACATGAGTAGTAATGCATGGAAACCTCTCAATTCCTTTTTTCATTACCTATAACAAGAACATAGTTTCTTTACTACATTCAACTATCTCTTGATCTTACATTGAAACTAACACAAATTTAACTTAAGACACACAGTACACCTTGTTTTGTGTGAACTACATGAACATTTGTGAGTTATGTCAAGTTCAAAGATGAACTTATGTCTTGCTCTAATTGAGTGAGATATAAATAAAAATGAAAAGCATAAACATATAATTCTCTCTATTAAATTTAAGTGGAAATTACATTCATCAGGCAAAGTAGTCATCTGATTTCCATCAAGGATGAGAAACTTTAGAGACACAAGATTCCCCACATCCAATGGAAGACGCTCGATGAGATTGTCCGCCAAGATCTGAAATTTGTGAAACAGTTTTCTATACATCAAGAATAAAACAATAAAAATATGTTCATGCATGAAGAAAATTGTTACTCCTTACCAACCGTTGCATGGCTGTAAAGTTCCCAATCTCCATTGGAAGCAAAGCTACATAAGAAAAGTATTAAGTATCAGAACATTTATCAAATCACTAGTTTCAATGAGGACTTCAGCCCACATGGTTTTTTTCAATAAGTAATAAAAATTTTAGAATTTTAAATTTCAAACAAGAACAATATCAATGTAGATGTGTGGAAATTCAAGAATGAAAAAAATATTATTGCGTTAAATCATATAAAATAAAAAAAGACTCAGGTATAAATATAAATACCGACCAATTACTTTTTAGCCAAAAGCTTCTAAAATACAATTACAGAATGAACCAAGTTTTGAAGCCAAGACCAAAAGGAACATAAATTAACTTGTAGAGAGTTTTTACAAGTTTGAAAACTTCATTCATGGGCCCCCGTTTTGAATTTTTATAGCATAACAAAATGGTAATTTTATTATGAAAATGGACAAAAGGAAATTAAGAAACAGCTTGGACCAACAGAAACATATAAGAAATAACTACTACATATTTACAATAGGGTCTCTTCAGTGAAGAAAAAAAAAGTACTAATTTAAAGCGATTAGTCAACTTCTAATATAAATAAATAAATTTTCAAAATTACTTAATGGTTTTTACTTCTAGACGCAAATTTAAATTTAACCGACTCTATTACTTACAAGAAGATAAACAGCACAGAAGTATACATCAAACTTACAAAGCAATATATTTGCCTTGTTGAATTGAGATATTACTAAACTATTACAGTGGTGGCCATACCTATTTTGTTGTTTGTTAAATCAAGGGTTCGTATAAACTTGTTCAAGTCAAGAATTTCATTCGGGAACTCCTGAAATTTGAAGGAGGAGGACAACTTAGATAAACCAACCAGACATAAAACATAAGATGGACTCACAATTCTCATATCAGACAGCTTCAATTGTAAAGAGAGAAGGAACTAAAAGTGTAAATTTGAGGCAACATATGCAAATTATGCGTAGTTATGCCCCTAAGTTAACCTGTAAACACTAGTTAGAAAAATTAACTTCGGATGGGATTTATTTCTCTGTCATCGAAAAAAATAATGCACCATTTTTTCTCAAATTATAAGTTTCATAAAAGAATCCAAGTTATCTAAGAACTCATGTTAGATCACAAGCTTTTAATAGCTTACGAAATGGCATGTAACATAATAGACTTTGCATATCTGGTTATATTCATTTCGATCATGAGTAACGTCAATATCTGGCTTACAACTCACTCCTGATATGTGTCCCTTAAAAAGTACACTCTTGGCCTAGGAGCAACTTGCTCGTCCATCACTAATCACTGTTGGGTAGAAGAGAATCTTGTTGTAAATTCATAACTCATAAAACTCCATAATAATTAGCATAAAGAGGAAAAGCTGTGTTGTATTATCTTTGACAAAAACTGATATAATTAATCAGTTTGATATGGTCATATGGAGAAATGTGATGACCTTCAACCACCAGAGAGCCAAAGAGCAAAAGCAAACTTATGATGACAAGATATGGATAGAGCCATAAAACAGATGTGATAAGCTATAACTGTGACCATGGGTTGCATTATAATGGATCGCCAACTCTCTTGCTTTTAAAAAATTAAAACAACGAAGTATAAACTGTCAGCATGCTTGTGTAAGTCTTTTTATCCAAAGCCAACAACTTTGAAAATAAATCCAGTAAACAGGGACAAGACACAATCCAGCAAGTTCAAGTTATTTTTACATCACGACCAATAACTTTTATCACTGATTTTGTAAGTTGTAACTAGTATGTGTAGAAGAATAACTATTAGCTCCTAAAATCATACATGAGAGCATGATGCGATCTAGGTAAGTAGTCCTTGAGGCTAAGTAGACTTCATATGCTTCAAATTCATTTCATGATTGATAGTGGAGTAACACATGCAAACATCTCATCTCTTCCCACATAAGGTTTGTTTTCTCCTTATCACCAGCCACTTCATCGTTGTCCATCCATGGGCCTCTTTCTTTCAGCAATGAATACAAGCAAGTCAGGGACGAAAGTTACTTTTGACCGAACACCTTCCCTGCTCTCCATTTTACTCATCAAGACTAACTACCAACTTACACATAATGATGATCTTTTCCACTCTTTAGTTTACTTGTCTCTGTCCTTCATCCTATTCTACTCTTACCAACCAACCACTTGTATAGATGGCAAATCATCCACATAAAAAAAAGAACAGTGAAAAGAAACTCGAACGACATAAAGCATACCAAAATCAATAATAGCCTATTAACATTACAAATCGAACCCAAAATATAGTACCATCCAAAAAAGCATCGTAGCATTCAATCTTGAGAACCCAAAATCTAATTCAGCCAAAGGGCTCAAACCTAGCATCCGTGTCGGAATCGAATAACATTCATGAAACAGAGCTATACCAACAAAAAAAACAAAGGCTAACATAAGTTTGGAACAACCTTGAGCTTGGAGTCCCTGAGGGCAACTATGCCAGTGGATCTCCACCTAGAGACCTGATTGGCCCGAGAATCGGCGTTCTTACTTGGACAACACCCCATCCTCTACCCAACGATTTGAAAACACAAGACAAGAAATGGCTTCAATCCTCTCCGCTGATGTCGCCGCCGCCGCTGTTCTTCTTCTTCAATCCGTGAAACATCATCATCAGATTCCCATCTGTCTGTCTGTTTTCCGATGGCAAATGGGGATTTTTTTAAGAATGGGTTTTGATTCAAGGCATCAATGGAAATCACTTTCCTCCTTCGGGAAAAAAGGGAAAACACTCCCAAACAAAATCTTCCACTTACCGTTTGCCAAGGAAAAAAAACTTTCCCAAACAAAATCCACCGTATGCCGATGACACCTTCTACTTTTTACGTATGCGTACGGCTAACATTGGCTCTGTCTACCTCACCACGCTTAATACAAATAGAATTGGGGAAGTCTACCATTGCCACCATAAACTTTCAATCATGGCCGTTTGATCAAATGAAATGTATGATGTCCTTTTTTTTTTTTTAAGGAATCTAAGTATAGAACCTCCTAAATG
Source organism: Posidonia australis (assembly GCA_024699735.1). NCBI lineage: Eukaryota > Viridiplantae > Streptophyta > Magnoliopsida > Alismatales > Posidoniaceae > Posidonia > Posidonia australis. The sequence goes on from JAMKQA010062762.1 coordinate 15,114, forward strand.
TAAAAGTGAGATTCTAAGTTTTTTTCCAGAAATTAACTTTTAAGAGATTTTATAGAAGTTAAATTCTAAATTACTTAATAAAATCTTATTTGACAAATAAATGTTCCATCAATGGGCGTTAGATTTTACCAATCGTTAAATTACATATGTATCTCCTTACAAATCCTCCTCCTCTCCATTTCTTTTTTCTTTAGACCCCTCTTCCTTTCTTTCCTTATCTATGTGGACTCGACTATTCTTCCTTTCTTCCCTTCTTATTATCTCACGACCTCCTCTTTTTCTTTTCATTTCTTCCTTTCTTCCTCTCTTTCTTCCATCATTTCTTGTGTTCCTCTTCCTCTTTTTCTTTCTTCTTTCCTTTCCTATGTCCTCTTCGTTTCTTCCTCTCTTTCGTTCATCATTTCTCCCTTTCCTGTTGTCATCGTTGTTGCTATCTGGATCGATTACTTGCTGCTATTGCCGTTGCGATGTTCGTCACCATCACTACCACAGGAGGAAGTCTAGGGTTACGAGAGGAGTCGATTGAAAAAGATGGAAAAATGGAGATTGTTAAAAACGAGAGGAGTCGATTGAAAAAGATGGAAAAATGGAGATTGTTAAAAACGAGAGATGTATATTATTGTTTGTTAAAAATAGAGATTGATGGCAAATTTGTAAATATTGATGGCATTTTTAAGTAAATTATCAAAAATAAAACAGATAGTATTGTAATTGCATATCCCATTTCTCTAGTTTCTACTAGAAACTCCCTCCAGCCAGTACCTACAAAACCATAGTTTTACACATATAGTTTCCTTCATTAGAAGCTATGGCTTATGTGAGAAATGGGATGTAAAGATCTTATTTTAAACTACTTTTATGGTTTTCCATAGTTTGCTAGAAACTAACTACTCAAAAATCATTCAGAAGCAGTTCCAAATGAAGTCTAAAACGAAATTGCATTGCATTTAGTAATCAAAATATTCTCTATCTTAAATTATTTCATAGTCCACAACATACTAATAAACGTTAATGATCGTTGCATGTAATTTTAATAGCTATAATTTGTGGGAGGAATTATGGAATATTCTCCACCCAAAAATTTTAACCCTAGGTGGAATTTGAAGTATCCCATTAAGGATGGACAAATGAGGTCCAAATGCCTAAAGATAGAGGAAGTGGTGATACCATTCAATGTGATAGTTAAAGTGTAGACCGAGCGAGTAGTGAAAGCACATGAAAATGTTCTAGTCCAAATGATTTTGGATACTATTTCTCATTCCAGAAGGGTGATATTATGGATAGTAGAGATGACCATGTCATCAAACATAGCTCTAAGAATATTCATGTATCACCATTGTGTTGTGGGAGTTACCAAGTCAGAGACCAAGGATGGAAGATTACCGAATTAGTGCAGCTTGACTTTGGTCCAATGTGGAAGTTGAAGTTTGGACTATTCCCCCCAATCTAGTGATGATTAGGCCAGATGTTGTGTTGAACTCCAAGAGGTAGAAAAACCTCCATCGATAGGAAGAGTCTAATTGGTTTTCTACTTCATATATTTGCTCTTCATCATTTTAACATATAAAATTCCCTTCTCTGTTAAGAAAGTCTATATCAACTTGCAAATCAACCCAATGTGTTAGTCCATAGAGAATGATTGTAGATTCCTATAGAAACTTAAAGAAAATTGTACATACTCTTTAGTCGATACAAGTTGAATATAATATTTCATTACATAATCAAACACACAATTGTATCATTTATTTCGTAGAAAGAATTCATTGCACAATGATTCCTGCATTCTAAATAAGCTTAAAGGACTTCGTATGTGTTTCTTCGTCAATGTGAGTTGAATATATCATTTCATGAGATAGTCACACATATAGTTGTGAGGTTCTTTTCGTAGAAAGAACCCATTTCACAATGATTGTAGCTCTCCACACAAATCTAAAGATGTTTCTATGTATTCCTTAATTGATGTGAGTTTAATACATCACTTAATGAGACAATTACGCACACAATCATCATGTTCATTTCAAAGAAAGAAGCCATTTTGCAATGATTATAGCTTCCTACACAAGCTTAAATAAGTTGGTATGTGCTCATTAGTCGATGAGAATCTATTCCTATGCACACTTAAATAAGTTCGTATGTACTCCTTAGTCAATAAGAACTCACTCCTTCTCCTTTGATAGTCTTGAAAGGCGAACAAAGATGTAGAGTAATAGTATTTTAGACCTCTTGAGTGGTTCATTTGGATGTAATGGAGCTCTTTGCTATCTTTAATAGGAAGTTTAGGAGAGCTCATATGACATGTAGGGATGGAGCCATAGAGGTAAGAATAGATTTAATAGGGATTGTTGGTCTTGCATGAGACTAGAGTTTTGCTTTCTATCCATGAACACTTTCTCAATCAATCTTTTATTTGATTGCTTAAGATACTACCTTGAGATTATCATTGTACCAAGGTAGAGGTCGTCGAGACACATATCTTTCACCTGCTTAATCTACATGATGGTGTTATGGTTATTGAATTGTATAAAAATTTAATTGCATATACTTTATACCAAAATAATAATCTCTACATGATTAAATCTTTTGTAAATCAGAAAATTAGGTACATACAACCACTGGACTCATTTAACAAATGTATGATGTAATGCATGGTTGCAACTATAGTGAGGCAGCATATTGGGTACCTTTACAAAGATTTTAAGTCTGTGATACTTGTTGACTTCTCTTGAAACAAATGTTGATTGAAAAAGGACATCTGAAGTAAAACAAGGATATCTTAGATGATTTTTTATTTCTTGAACAATTTTGTTTTTATTTTTGCACTTTGACTATCCAATCATGTTGTGGTTAACTGACCATTTTAGTAATAGGAAATAATTCTTTGAGATGTCTACAAGATATTTCCTATAGATACATAACGAAGGAGATCAAGAGAGCCATTGGATCACATGAATAGTCTTGATTATTTTGTGAGATAGGAAGATAGGAGATAGGGATAGCGGAGGAAGAGAGAGAGAGAGAGATTGCAACCACCAACATGAGAGAGAGGAACCATTGAGAGATCAAGAGCTTCTTGTTGGAAAAATCCTTAATACATTTTGATGATAACAAATGACTATTGATTATTTGATAAAATAATCACTTAAGAAAATCTGATATACTCAAGTACTGAATATAAATCATTT
>JAMKQA010062763.1:0-10907 GCA_024699735.1 Posidonia australis
CCATTAGGCACGGATCACACATGCATTCTGCATTTTGTTTTGTTTCATGATTTTCTTGTGTTTGTTTTGGTTTTCCTCGTCTTTCCATTAAAAGACTAGGTGGCGACTCCTTTCCTTATCCTTTTTGTGTTCCCATTGGTGTTTCCGAGTCTTGTCTCTTCCTCCGGATTCATCATTTTCACCATGACTATATCGGACCTCCCAGTGTGTTTCCACACACTGGAGTAAGGTTTGGTGAACCGCGCCCAAGGGTTCCACCGGCATGGTCACAGTTACACTGCAATTTTCAAAACAAATCACTTTTAAAATGATTTAAAAAAACTCATGTAGGGGCTTAAATGCAAAAAAGAGGACTTAGTTGTAAGAAAAGAAAAGAAACAGAGTTTTTTTCAAAAAGAAGTTTTTTTTTTAAAATAAAGGAACGAAGGGTCGCTGGCGACGGGACATCACCGTCAATGGCCATCTAGGATGCCATTAATGGCTTCCTCGATGCCTGATTTGGCATCCAAGTACACAGTGAGCAAGAGGGAAGAAAGAGGGGAAGATCTAACCACTTGGATCAAGTGTTTGACGGTCCAGGTCTCTTCCCCACCTCACTCGCTATCCTCACGACTTCAGCGACGGTGATGGAGAAGAAGAAGCCACTAGTTGAGGGCGGACCAAGGCTCTAGGAGGGTTGAGGGCGCGGAGAGGAAGAAATCCCACCACTTAGAGGCATGAAACAGCGCTGCTCCTCCCCCTCCCGATCATGCTTGCCGTCGACCTGATCTTCTCCAGCGAACTCAACTGTAGGAGGAAACAGGGACCTTGGTGCATAAAGTTATACCTCAGATGCTCAAGGGGGAGGAGAGGAAGATTCTTCAATGCGCGGGAGAGGGCTACGACGCATGAGCTACCTGGACGATCTCCATTGCCAGTCATCTTCTCTTGCGACGGTGAGTGTCGCAGATGGCGATCTGTTCCTCGTGGCTTCCAGAGAGGTCGCAGCGTTCCAGTGGGTGGAAAAGCCTAAAGAGAAGAAACCTACGTGTCCCACACCCTCGGGGACCTTAAACTACTTTGTGGATCTTCTCTCCACCTAGCTCATCGGAAAATGACCCGGTGGCCAGCCAAACTCGAAATTTCAGCCAGAGAACTTCCTTCCTTTACTGGAATGACTCCATGGAGGCAGAGGAAGGCCCAGAGTAAGAAATGGCAGGGAAATGGGCTATAACTAGTGGCTTACCTGAGTTGGCAGTGAAGGAGGTCGCTGGAGCTCACCGGAGCTCGCCGAAGAGGTGGCTGGAGCTGGCCTGAACCCTGATTTTTCTCCTCTCTGAGCTTCCTTTGGTTGTTTTGGTTGGATGAAATCTCATTAGTTGCTCTCCTTTAAAATTTTCCAAGTTTTTTCCTCTCCTTTTTCCCCCTCTCCCCCTTCTCTTGCAAATGGGGGGTATTTATAGGCTTGCAGTGGCTAGGTAGTTTGTTATGGGTTGTTATGAGTGGTTATGGTGAAGTGGATAGTGGTTAGGGTTGTTATAGTGGAGTGGAAAGTGGTTAGGATTGTTATGGTTTGTTATGGGTTGTTATGGTGGAATGGGAAGTGGTTAGGGTTTGTTATAGGTTGTTATAGGTGGTTAGATGTTGTTATAGGTTGTTAGGGTTTTGGATTAGGATTTAGGCTTAGGTTGAGGGTTTAAGTTATGGTTTTGGATTACGTTTTGAATTAGGTTTACGGTCTTGGATTAGGGTTTTGGTTAGTTTTAGGGTTTTGGATTAGGTTTAGGGTTTTGATTTAAGTTTAGTGTTTTGGATTAGGTCTTGAATTAGGTTTAGGGTTTTGGATTAGGTTTAGAGTTTTGGATTAGGTTTAGGTTAGTTTTAGGGTTTTGAATTAGTTTTAGGGTTTTGGATTAGGTTTTGTGGATGAAATTAGATTAGGATGTCAAGTTGGTCTTGGGGAAAAGTAATCGAGAACCCACCAACCAAAAGTCCATTCCATAAGAGACTACCTGCAAACCTGCAAAATTGGGGTGTCTACTATGTGCCTAACATCAAAATATGGTCTCAGGGCTAGACATTTGTACAGAAGACCATACAACCAATTGCTTTTGAGATGCATGAACAAGAAGGAAGATGATGCCTTGATGTTACATGTTTACATTGGAACATGTGGGCAACACATAAATGGAGTGTTATTAGCTAAGAATATTATGTTGCAAGGCTACTTTTGGTTAACCATGGAGGCAGATTGTCGTTGAATTGTCCAAAGATGTCATGCATGCCAAATCCATGATAACTTGATTCACGCTCCTGCACAATAGTTATACAGTATGTCATCACCATGGCCTTTCTCCACTTGGGGGATCGATGTCATTAGTGCTATTCATCCAGCAGCTTCTAATAGGCATTGTTTCATCTTAGTGGCCATCGACTACTTCATTAAATGAGTAGAGGCAGCCTCTTACAAGATAGTTATTGCCACAATGATAGAGAAGTTTCTTGGAAGCAACATCATATCCCGATATGGGATCCCACACACCATTGTTTCAAATAACGGGAAGAATTTCACAATCAAAAAGATCAAAGATTATTTGCAGAACTTTCATATCAAGCATCACTAGTCCTCTCTGTACTGTCTGTAAATGAATGGAATGATTGAGTAACCCAACAAGAACCTTGCAAAAATATTGAAGAAAATGGTAGATACTCATAGAGATTGGTATGAGAAACTCCTGTATGCATTGTAGGCTTATAGAACTTCTAACCCAACATCTACAATAGCAACTCTTTATTCGCTGGTCTATGGCATGGAGGCGGTGCTACCCATCGAAGTAGAGATCACATCCCTCAGAATTTTTAGAGAAGTAGAACTAAAAGAAGTTGAGTGGATGGATGATCGCTTTGCTTAGTTGAATTTGATAGATGAGCACAGGTTGCAGGCCATTTATCATGTACAGTGTTATCAGAAGTGCATGGCCAGATCTTATCAGAAGAAAGTCTAGCCCATGAGCTTTGTACCTGATGACCTAGTTCTATGTGCCATCCATCTTCCGAACACATGTGGCAAGTTCAAACCTAACTAGCGTGGTTGTTTGTCGTCAAGTGAGTTTTCTATGGTGGTGCTGTGATCCTTGAGGATATAGACTAGGTGAAGCAATTAGAACCAGTTAATGCATGTTATCTAAAGAAGTATTACTAGTGACTGGAGACTGTATCCTTACTTTGCAAAAGCCACCCCTTTTCTCTACATCTTTTGTTTACTACCTCATCCATACATCCTTTTCATTCATGCTTCAACATTCAAGCTTTGTTCAACATTTGCTCATGTATCCATACATCCCTTGTTCACTCTTTATTTTTGCTTGCATGCATAACCCATCAATAAAATCCACCACCATTAGCATAAGCATCGCCCGATGATGAAAATCAAAAGACTAGTCTACTGCAGAAGGGATTATCACCTCCTCAAAAGAAACTATTCAGATGGCCTAGTAAAAGAGGGAGCTACCACTCATTGAGAGCCAGATGAAGCAATCAAACCCCTATAGGGCCAAACACCTTGAGAAGGAGATAAAATGTTAGAGCGAGAGCTGAAAAAGAAAAGACATATACATAAGGGTACAAAAGGAATTAGAAGACAGAAGTTGAAAACAAAAGCTAGCCCTAGAGAGAGAGACATGTAAAGTAGCCCTATCCTCGTACAAAACTTGGAGAGGAGTCGAGGTATGACTAGGAAACCCCAATTGTCCAAGAGACTAGTCACCCCTTTCTTGTAGCCCCCACCATTGCATAAGGCCTTATTACCTCTAAATTACGAGAAGAGCGAATCTGCATGCCTATGAGGGAAAAAAGAAAAATATAATTCTGAAAAGAGTAGGTGTGAGGCCCAAGGAGTTTGACATGGAGCCAGGACCTCGTCACCACCCACAAAACCATCACTAAGCCGTGACATTTCACCCTGGAGAGTCACCAATTACCTAGGCGTTCGCATAGGATCCTTTTAATCGAGGGATGTTCCCATTTCCACATTAAGTGAACTGTAAAAGTCTTCCAAGACTAAGGGCAATACAATATAAGGCAGGCATCATCCATTCGTCAGCATTTTAGTCCTATCATCGTCACTCGTGCATTAGCTTTGCAAGATTTTGGTTTGTGTTAACCAAGGGCATGCCAACTGCCTTTATGGTTATAATGCAGCAACAAGATATCTTCGACCAAGGGCATGTCAACTATCTTTTGGCAAAGTCCTCTAGTGTCCTCTACCACAAGCATGTCAGCTACCTTTCGGTAGACCTCACTAGCCGTCTATCTTCAACCAAGGGCATGTCAGCTACCTTCAAGTCGCACAACATTCAGTCTACCTCCTTGCCAAGAGACAGAAGAGACAGCCAACATAGTCAAGTATCTTGACAAGGTGGGTTGGATGGCTTCTCCACATTGTAGAGGATTGCGCACACATTTGCATGTGGATTCAGAACAGGCAAAGCATGGGAGAGGTCTGAACAACCACAGTTGAAGATCTTTTAAGGCACACAAATGGCTTGGGTAGCTACAAAGAAGGATCGCTCAGACTTCTATCACTCTGCAAGGACTTCACAACCTCTGATCTTCTAAGACCGTGGTAGAGGTGTGCGGGTGAGTCATGCAGCTGAGACACGTGGTTAGGCTAGACCAGATTTCAGATTAGTTTGGTCACTTCCTGATTGATTCATTAAGCAAAGCATATGATACACTCACAAAGCAGAATGAGTAAACAATAGGGAGGAACAATGATGTCTGAGTCAAGCTTCATAGATACAATCAAAGGTCTGAATACAGGATCTTAAATAACAAGGAAAACAAATATCCAATAGCAACATCCTCATCAGATCATCAATTGTTGAAGATGGTCCACAACCTTTTAGAACTTTTGGCATCGCTGAACAAAGGTAGACCCAGGGAGATCTTGTGTATCGACCAAGTCTCACGGATCTGGGTCCTATATCCCAGCGTGTAGCCAGAGCCTCCCACCAATGCAATGTCTAAAGAGTGGATGCAGATACATAGCCAATGCGCTAACTCCATCGTCATGTTCACTGAGTTTGGAGGGTATGTTGGAAAGAACTTCAACATCAAGCTTTGCTTAAAGGCAACCTAACAAAACCCGAACTGGCACAAAGATGGATTGGGTGGTACTCAACCTTGCTAGTCAAGCCAGGTAGCACTATCAGTCTCATGTTGATGTTGTTAAAGAACATAGCGAATGGCTCAAAGTAGACAAGATGATGCACCATGTCACCTGGTCATCAATGAGGTTTTCCAGTCGATCAGAGAACTCATGGACACTTGGGATGGTCTGAGCATGGTAGCTATTGTAGTATGCATCAAATGCATATTGCTGGTGATGCAGGATCTCTACACTCATGTAAGCTGCTAGCCAGACCTATTATGAAGAGAATTAGCAAGCAAATATACATAAATGATGACTAAACTAACATTACCTGCACTAGGGCCCCACAATCATAAAAATGGCAACATCGATGAGGCATCCGATCCAAGCCCCGATAGGTCTCTACCAAATTGATGGGAGACAAGTCAACCTATCGGGTCACCATGGCTAGTGTAATCTTAGCAACCTCGATTGATACAGTCATCCAGCTATAGCTAAATATCAACTCCTTGAGGAAGCACGTGACAAATCCACAGAGCCACAGATCATTGCCTAGCTCAGCTTGCCTTGGCATCATCTCGTTGAAATAGTCCAGGCGAAGCATAGGGGCAAAGCCATTTGTACAAATCAGCCTTTGTCTGTAGTGGACAATGCAGAGCTTGGTCAACAAACTCAAGACTGACATAGTTGTCTTAGTGCATGAATATGGGAGGACTTAGCAATTTTGATATGTCGTAGATTCGTAGGACCTCCTCCAATGTCAGAGTCAGCTCATTTTGCCCAAATCTGAAGACATGATGGGCTGGTTTCCAAAACTGAGTAGCTGCACACAATAGATACCGACTCACTTCCACATTGCCAATGTCAAGGAGTCTAGTGGAGATCCCCCACAAGCGAAGTCTCTCCCGATCACTAGCGTAAGCGTGCCAATCCATGATCGCAGTGTATCAGAGTAGTGGATTGAAGTAACCTAGGTAGGGTATCCCTATCCAAGAAAAACCAAGCAAAGGGAGGAATATCATGAGATTATGGGTGAAATGGCATGGAAGCCTAATGGAAAGGTAACGAGTAGGTCTAGAGAGGCTTCTTGTTCAACAAATCAAGCAACCCTTACCATGGGAGAAGACGACTGGAGAACCAAGGAGGTCACTGGTGATGTTGAAAGGTTGTAGGAGCCAAGGAAGAGGATCAACAGCTCTGACGAAACTCGTAGGCACAATGTGGAGGTAGGTCGTCTAAATTGTGGAAGCCCAAATCCTTTTAATAGGGCTATAGCTCGAACTGCCAGGTACCCTAATGCAGTAGGGGACAACCATGTCCTGATAGTGCACTAAGGTTGCGTGGGTAGGGCGTGTAGAAAAGCTAGACAATTTTACAGAGATCATTTTGTTTTCTTGGCTCACTCCACTAGGGCAAGCTAAAGAGAAACTTGGCAACACCACAACTAGCACACACACAAATAAGCCACAAACACATACATTTGCCAAGAAGGATAATTTCATAACAAGATCTGCCAAACAGTTGTCAAATATCCAAACATTGTTCATGAATTACAGAATTGTTTTAAAATAAAACAGAAATAAAAGCAATTTCCACGTAGCCTAATCCTCCTTGGAACCATCTAGGTCAAGCTCGCCCCTCTGTGTAGCTACAATGACCTGGTAGTCGGCCTTACGGTGCCTTCTCCTAACGGTCCTAATAGAAGCTTCTCCTAACAGTCCTAATAGAAGCTTCTTGAGCACAGGAAGGTCTGGGAGCAGAGCTAGAGGCACTAGCTACATCCTCGTTTCCAGAAATGACGTCTCTCTCTAGCCCAGGATTGAACTCTTTGCTGCTTCCTATCACCACCACAGCTCGAGGACCTATGCCCTGAAAATCAAGCAATGAGTCAGAAGCAGGCATTTTATGTATTTAAACGATTATAAACTTTGGAGACAAGCAATTATTTAACAGAAAAGACTGAGTTGAAAGAATGTTGCCAAGAATGCCTCTCACCATGCCTAAGAAAATAGGAAATTTGTTAGTTAACAGAGGATAGCATCTATAAAGTAAAGGAGTAGTTACAAGCTATGCTAAGCAGAATACATTACCTTGGCCTACAACACTCGATCATACTAGTCACCTAACTTGTCTCCAAACCTCTATAAACAATCATAGACACCATGTCAGAACAAGGCTTATCAAACTAAATAGAAAGCAAAAAAGGTCTAAAAAGCAATTACTTGAGCCCAATCCTCGGAGAACCACATCTCCCTTTGCTCCTCTCTCAACTCCTTGTCAAACAAATGTGGTTTTCTAGCCCACTCGAACCAGTTGAGGTACTTGTCATAGTCAACCAAGGGAAAGACGTATTGGCTGCTCTCGGTGAGCACGACAATAGTGGTCGACCTTGTCGTCGCAAGAGTGGAAGCATGGAACTCCATGTCTCCAGGAGGAGGGAGAGGATTGCTGAACTCATTCACATACTAGTGGCGAATGTGCCCAGGGAGGTAGTAAGCAGACCACTTCAAGTAGTAGAATTTCACCTACTTTCGTGTGAGTGCTCGAGCATAAATTAAAGGGGCCTAGTCAACCCACTTATATAGCTCAAACAACCACAAGTCCACTTAAAACATAAAAGCAAAAAGCAAGTGTTAGAGAAGTGGATTTACAAACATATTGTAACAGGCAGAAAAGAAATAAATGAAATGCAGACATACATCATCAATGCTTAGAAGATCTAGAAGGTAACGGTATGCCTCATAGCTGTATACACCTAAGGTTGCCTAGTGATTGGCCTCATACCACTACCAAGGAAGAGGAAGCAAGTCTGATTGAAGGAAAAAGAAGTAATGACCCCGCTCTGTATGCTCCATCCACAAGTACTGCAAAGACACAAATTAGAAAGTTAGCAAATGTAGTCAAGTGATAATAAAAAGGACAGAATGAGTTCCAATACTTACTATCAAGAGCGGGTACAGCCCGATGTGGGAGTGGAGTTTCCTACAAAGCACATCGACCAGCCCGTAGAGTAGATAAGCGTAGGTAACGTCGCCCTAGTTGTAGTGATCAAGCCTATTTACATCAGCAAGATAAATAAGTTACTCAGTAGCTACACAATACCCCAAAGTATCTCGAAAAATCAATCCAATCAACTCAAGGAGGAAATGGCAGAGAAAGAAGTCAACCTCCCATGATCCCAGAGCTAGATTTGGCTAGAATTTCTTCGACTCTTGTAACTAGCCATAGAAGAAGTAATAGGAGTGTCGGGTCAGCGATGGACTCTCTCGTCCCAGAAGCTTTGGAACCTTGGTGAAATCATTTATAACCTTCTCCACAATAGGTTCACCATCAAAGCTTAGTCCAATCAGCAACGCCTAGTGATCGGGCAAAATCGTCATCTTGCTAAACAACAAGTGGAAAGTATGCGTCTCGTGACGCCACCTTTTCGCTAGAGCTCGAAAGAACTGGTAGTGCCCTTGGATGGCACGGATCTATAGTAGGCTTCCAAAGTGATTGTGATGTAGCAAAAAATCTCTCAGGAAGCCAAGAAGACACTCAAAATGCTTAAGCATAAGCGTCTAGAGGCACCGCATAGCTCAACAGTGTCACTGGTCTATTAAACAACAATAAAATTAGACAAGTAACCGAGTGTACTTGTTAAATCTAATGAAATTGGATTTTAAAGGGAGGTACCTCAAAGTTTTCCTTATTACAAATATGGGAATCACTAAGCAAACGCCTCCTGAAATGGCCACCCTCCTGTAGAAGATTCAAAACAATAAGTCAATTTCCAATAGACACATTGAAAGGTAGAAGAAATAATTTGAACATAATGGCCACCCTCCTCAGAAACATCTGACTAGACACCATCGATCGATCCCCTCGATGCCTGTGGATGTGGCGTCATTCTCGAGCCGTGAGAATTGGCCCTACGACTCTGAGCCCACTAGCCAAAAGCAGCTACATTCACCTTAAGCGCCTCATACTTTGGATCAGACTACAAAAAGAGGGCTGTGATTAGTCAATTTCAACATCTAGTAAGCCAATATGACATAAAAGACAGCATTATTCTAAGAATTCGCCAAGACAGAGCTTTTTGCCACAAGGCAGAGTATGTTCCAAGGTAGAATATTCAATCAATAGGCATATTGTAAAACCAAGCAATGTTTTTCATAAGAAAAGGACAAGTTGTATTCTGGTTCATATTGAAAGCCAGGTTTCGTTTGTTTTTGACAATAAAAGGCCAAAATCAGATCTTCAGAAAAGAATCAAGCATACTCAAGCAAACAGAAACACAGAGAAAAAAAATCAAAATCATCATGTGGTGGCCCAATCACACAATGTTGTACATACTCAGTAATATTTTTAGGAAAACACAATAATGCTGATTACGTAGAAGCTCAATAGCATGGTAGAAATTCAGTCAAGTCAGCGTTAAACAAACAACATATTTTTACAAATTCAGTGGTTTATGTGGCATTTTTCTGTGTTGGCCAATTTGATCTACCACACCAGGAAAATTTATTTTGGGATTCACTGGGACAGCCCATCCATCGCCCTAATAGAGAATAGCCGGCCAGCAACCGGCTAGCCCGCCGTCGTCTAGGCCAGGACCCACAGGCCGACGGCACACAAGGCACCGACCCTAGCAACCGGTCGACCCATCGTCGTCAAGGCCACGATGCCGAACATTACAAGACACCAGCCTACCCCCATTGCTGCAACGAGCCTGATGTCGGCCACCCTTGAACGGATGGCTACGCCGCACAAGGAGGAGGGCCGACGACACCCAGCATCGTGGGAGAGGAAAGAAGCCCAGAGAAAAAAGAAGGGGAAAAAAATAGAGAGCACGAAACAAGGGGCATACGATTGTTGCTTGAAGATCACTATTTGCTCCAAGCCTCGCCATTCGCCAAAGCCCTGGCCGTTGTCCGACTGTAGAGGAAGTGGAGAGGAAGATGAGAAGCAGTGAAGAGATGGTCCCTGTCAATTCTTGACATGACATGATTACACGAAACGACACGACACGACACGATAACACGATAAAATTTAGTTATAAATTTTTTTAATTATTTTGAAATATTTATGTGATTTATGGTTAATAAACATAAATTTATTTTGACACGATTAGACACGATTATTACCTGATTTAACACGATTGGAACTGATTGAACCCAGTTAATACACGTTTAATATTAATAATAGATTATTAAGCATATTATTACCAAATTGAATACAAATATATTTTATATATGTTTAAAATTATTGTATTATTAGTAATCAAGTATAATTTTTCCACAATATAAGAAATATTAGTAAAAAAATGGTAGACACGATAACACGATAAGTCTGACACGATAAGTACACGACACGACCCAATTGACAGGTCTAGAGATGGAGGACGAGCCGTTGGGGGGTGGGGTTTGGTTTTAAATGAAGGTTGAAATTTTATTTCATTTAGTAACTTATGTAAATCAAGGCATGTGGAAAATTTTTCTTGAAATATTTGGTGAATGAGACCAACTACCAATTACCAGATTACAACAGTTAAAACTTCCAGTGGGGCCTTCAAATTTGTGAAAATTATTCAGCACACCACACAGCCTCGGCATATTCTTTCATACTGAACCCTAATTTTCCCAGAAAAATTGCAAAAATACTCGGTGTAACCATGTCGGCGAGGAGATTCCGCAAATGAATGCGAAATCAGTCGGCAAAATCACGTCGAAAAAGCAAAATAAAACGGAGTCGCCACCTAATCTATTATGGAAGACAAGGAAAACCAAAACATGAA
>JAMKQA010062764.1:0-19254 GCA_024699735.1 Posidonia australis
CACTATAATTCTTGGTGTCTTTGTGATTGAATGTTTGTATGCTAAATCTTAAGTACTTTCAGATTGCATAATAAATTACAAAGAGTTAATTAAAACCGGAAAATCTCTATTCACCCCCCCTCTAGAGAAGCTTTAGTATCCAACACACCCAAGTTAAAGAAATTCCCGCATCATCACATAGCTCCAAAAGATCCTAAATAGCCTGCATTTCTACTTCATTATTAGTAACATCACCATAAAATTTTGAGAAGGCTAAAAGAACCAAACTGGAAGCATCTTGAACAAGGCCTACCCCTCCAAAAGACGAGCAAGTAAAAGAACCATCAACATTACCCTTCAACCCAAACCAAGGAGGGATCCACTTTAAAATCATGTGACATTTATCAACTTTGTTAGGAATTTGAAAATCCAGACAAGACAACTTACTAACATCCATCCCCAAGGAGTGAAACTTCTTATCCTGTACGATAGCATTGCAATCTGAAATAATATAAAAGAAAATCATCAAATTGGTGTGCACCTTCGTAGAAAATCTCTTTGAACATCTCTCCTTCTAAACATGCCAACATATAAGACCAGGAAGGATTCCAAGCAACGTCTTACGAAGAGATCCTAACACTATAGTTGAAAACCAATCCAAAATATTGCTAAAGACGTCAATAGACACTGAGACATGCAATAAATCTCCAAACCTCCTCCAAAGAAAGGTTGCCAAGTTACTTTGTCCAAATAAATGAGACATTGTTTCAACCCGACCATGCTGACAACAGGTGCATTTAGAAACAAAATGAAGCCCTCTTTGATGAACATTGCAGTCCACAGAAATCCCATTTCAACCCATATGCCAAAGCAGAACAGAGACCTTTGATTGCAAACCAGAGGACCAAAGCAATTTTGCAAACCCAAACTTCTTGGACAGCATATGGAGCAATTTTGGCATACTATGAAAAGAGAAATCACCACTAACCGATAGAAGCCAAATAAGCCTATCTTCACTCCCAGATGCATTCAACTAAAGACTATGAAGAGCCCTCCACATATTGCTAACTACATAAGTCTCAGTAGAAAGCACCTGGCCAAACAAGTCTTAGTGATGCAACACATCACTAATAGGTGTGGCTAGATCAACACTACTTGGAACATTAAAAATATTAAACAGTATTCCATCCTCCCATCATTTATCTAGCTAGAACAACATGTTCCCTTTATCAATCAATCATTGAGAGTTAGCAATCACCCAAGGCCTCTCCTACATTTTCTTCCACCTCACAATAGCATAGGAACACTTGGAGAACCACTTGGTAGACATCACTTTATATTTAGTAAAAGAAAGCTTACTCCAAAGAGACTCCTTCAGCAGTAGCTTCCAACAACTCTTGTTATTAAAAAGAGAGTGAATGTCCTTCAACTGACGTATACCAAGACCCATATGACATAGAGAGGAAGCAAACATTGCCTAGTTGACCCAATGAACCTTTCTCCTTTCTTTATGATAAACCCACAAAAAATCACAAAGAAGTCTTTCAATAGTTTTGAGCACGCCAACTGGCACCTTAGAAATAGCAAGAATATGCACTAGGATGGAGTGAAGAACGTGCTTAATAAGAACCAAATGGCCAGGCATAGACAGCGTCTTAGCCTTCCAACTAGCAATATGTCCATTAATTTTATCCACCAAACCAGAGAAATAAGTAGCAAACAATCTACCAAGTGCAATAGGAGCTCCCAAATAACGAAGAGGCCAAGAACCTCTAGAAAAACTAGTAAGCTGCTCAACGTGCTCCGTCACAGCCAAATCTATATGCCAATAATACGTGCATTTATTCCTACTCATGATGTGCCCCAAGGCTAGCTCATATCTAGTGATAAACTCCATAATCCTTAAGATAGTAATGGAAGAAGCTCTACAAAAGATAAGAGCATCATCAGCAAAAATAAATGCGAAGGAGAAATACCCTTACTAGACATAGCAAAATACTCACAACGTCCTTTATCAAACAACTTCTTAAGCCCCCTGCTAAACACTTCCTATGCCAAAATAAACAAAGAAGGGGAAAAAATCTTCTTGCTTAAGATCCCATTGAGATTTGAAGAAACCACACTACTGCCCATTAAGCAGAATAGTGAACCAATTATTGTTCAACGTCCATTTAACAATCTCAATAAACCAAGCAGAAAACCCAAATTTTGCCAAAACTACCACCAGAAAAGACCACGCCAATTTGTCATATGCCTTAATCATGTCTAGCTTAAAAACAATATTACCCCCTCTACATTTCTTATCCAAATCATTAATAACTTCCTGACCCAACTATATGTGGTCATAAATATCCCATCCCCTGACAAAACCAACCTACTCCTTACTAATCAATTTAGGGAAAAAACCAACCAACCTGTTATTAATAATCGTAGAAATAAGTTTGGAAATGAAATTTCCAACATTGATAGGCCTGAATTGAGCAAAGCTGGCAAGATGATCAACTTTAGGAAGCAAAGAAATCAAGAAAGCAGGTATACTCCGATGCACTTACCTCTCACAAAAAAATACGTAACAAATTGACACACGTCATCCTTTATAATCTCCCACATAGCCAAATTAAAATTTAAGGAGAAGCCATCCGGACCAACTGCTACATGCAAGGGCGTAGACTTCAATGTGGAATAAATTTACTCTAAGTCCAGAATAGCAGTAAGGAACACAAAATCCTCGAGAGTAATAACCTCGAGTATAGCATCGAAGAGCTCAGTATCAGGTATGCACCCCTCAGAATGAAAAGCTTATTGAAGAAAGCAATGGCCTCACTTTGAATATCCTTCATATCATGCACCCACCACCCCTCACTATCTTTGATGGCATGAATAGTGTTCCTCTGCCTGCTTTGCTTAACACTGGCATGAAAGAAGGTTGTGTTTCTGTCCCCTTCCTTGAGCCATTGATAATGGGCCTTTTGACGCCAAAACATCTCCTCCTCTTTCAAAGCACCATTGAGCTTCTGATTAGCTCTAACCAGCTCCTCCATCTTTTCATTAAAGAACTCCCTATCACAAACATCTTGAGCCTGATTAACCTCTTCCTTAGCAACTCTAACCTTTGTGAAAATATCCCCAAATGATAACTTACTCCAATAACGCAAAGCCTCCTTGAGCCTTTTCATTTTCAAAAACCATCTAAAGGAAAAACCACCTCCATCATCAACATCACCCTCCCACACATCCCTAACCACAGTAAGGAAGTTGGAATCTTGAATCCATACATCTAGAAACTTAAATGGCTTAGGGCTAAGATCCTTTTCATGAAAGAACTGAACAAAGAGAGGCGCATGATCAGAAGAGACTCTAGGCAAATGTGTAACCTTAGCACATATATCATTGTCTCTTGCATTGAGTAGACATTTATCCAACTGAGCTATTATCTAGTCCTCTCCCCACTTATTGTTACACCATGTAAAAGTAGAACTAGCAAAGCCCACATCCCACAAAAAACATACATTTAAGCAAGCTCTAAACTCATCCAAGGCAGAGATGCATCCAAACCACCACTAGCCCGAATAAAATTCCACAAGTCACGCCTCTCCACAGCATGACAAGTAGCATAAACAAAGGTGGCAAGTATCTTCGTGGCCAACACCCTCTCATCAACTGAAATTGTTAGCCCTAGAGAGCACATAGCTAGAACTTCAACCTGAATATGTGATTTGCTAAACAACAAAATTTTGAAAGACAAAATTTTATCAAAGCCCAAAGACCACATAATATCAAAGCTACAAGCAGTATTAATAAAAGGTTCCAACACAACAACAAGAGAAGGTTTATAAGATTTAGCCAAGTACCTCAACCTCCGAACTATAGGACGATTCCCAAGACCTCTAGCATTCCAAACAATTATCTTCATTGGATAATATAGAGAAGGTATTGCCCAGAGCACCAGACCTCATCTTAGCCTTGCTTCTCGTAAAATGCCCATGCAACTCCTTATCCATCACATTTCCTAAGTCACTAGCATATCCTCTATCCACATGGATGTCTCTACGCTTGCACGGCCTACCTCTACGAGGCCTATCCACTAAAGACAACTGACCCATCTGAACATTACCATGACAGCACATCCCAATAGCATTGGCGTCAGCAATTGAACCCATAGTAGTACCATTCTCAACCTCAGTAGCCATAATATTCTCATCAATACTAGAGTCACTAGCAACCCCAAAATCAGTAGCATTCTCAACCTCAATGACCACAACATTTTCGTCAAGATTAATATCATTAGCCTATACATCCATATCAGGAACACCATTCAAGTCTGAGTTGTCCTCCAAACCAACAATATCCACAATTGGCACAACATCCTCAACAAAGACACACCCCAACATCTCTCTAATCTTTGGGTCTGCATCCCACAAGAAGTCCTCCTCTTCAAGAGTAACCAAGCCTTGACAGAGTCACTTAAACACCTGAGAAATAGGCACATCCTCTCATTCTTTAATGGATAACACTTCCTCAAGCTTGAAAATTCTTCCAGTAGGCATCCACACCCTCTTTCAAGCATTTCCTTTTGAATGCCAAACTTGCCCACCGTCAGGATATGAAACTCGAGCATTAGGATTGACCCTCCCTAACTGCCATGATACCACTCATCTATCAGATGAGTTCCTACCACAATCTTCCCTCAAGTGCCCACGTTTGTGGCAAGACATGCAAAACATAGGTATATTCTCCAGCACCACCGGCAGGCAATCTCTCTTAGCCTCAGTTCCAACATATCTTTTAGAGGGATACTCCCTGGTAAGATCAAGATCAATACAAAACCTAGCACATACTGCAATGCTCTTAGACGAAGTCGATGAAGCCATCGTCAGTAGAGGTCCAAAAGCTCTGGCAACCGATCATATAAAACCTGGCTTGAAATAACACTATGGCAACGTCGGCAATGAAACCCAAACCAGAGCAAGGTCACTCTCCATCCTCGAACGAAACCAAAGAGACCAACGAAACACCATGATGACCTACCCCTTCAAGATCCACTTCTCCCTTGTGTACACCTTCATGAAGTTCAACTCAACATTAAAATTAACCAGCACATGCCGGCGATCCATCACTGAGATATTGGCACCTCCATGAATTCCCTAGTTGGTTAAGCATTGTTGGATCTCAGAAATCGAAAGATGTTAAGCATAGAATTTGAACATACGTGTTGTCTTATATGAAGCAGATATCCTAGCAATCTCAACGTTGGTAAGAATGATAGCCAACCGGCCATTCTTGATAGTAGGTTCTCAAAATGGAATATCCTCCTCCTGTTGGCCACTCACCACTACTGCAAACGTACAAGGTGATTCAAAAGAATCACCAGAATCAGGCCCCTGCATATCCAAACCAACAAGGGCAAAAATCTATTGGAAAATAAACTATAAGAAACAACCCAAAAACCCTAACATCGTCTCACAAGAATCAGAAACCCACGCTGGGAACCTCACCACAGATCAATCCAACAAGAAAAATGAAACCCCCTCTAGTAAAAGGAAGAGAAGACCCACAAAGCCCTAGCACCGTCAGACAAATAAGAATTTGCACCAAGAAGCCCTAATGATGCCAGAGAGAGGAGCAAACCTCTCCGAAAATCAAGAAGAAGAAACCCACCTTGAATGTGCCACAAGACTACAAAGGAACCTCCCTGAGACCCAAAGATCCGACTCCCGATGGTAGGCAACCGACAATCCAAGAAATAAGAACGTCGGAGCTCTAGAACGCTAGACAATCCCATCTATCAAAAAACTTAAAATATATGTATATATATTAAATATTAAATATATATTAAATATTGAATGTTAAAAACTTAAAATCAAATCCTATGCCTATTCTCTCTCCCTTAGACTACGTGTTGAGTTTTCATGTTACAACACTTCATAACATGTTATGATGTTATCCAACAGGTAACTTGATTTTTGAGACAGACATCTTAATATTACTTTGTAAATTAAGACTTTGTAATTTATAAGTTTTTTACTTCTTAATGTTTCTCTTCTCAAAATTTATTTATTTAATTTACAAGGATTTTACTTTATCATTTATAGGATTTAACTAACTTTAATTAACAAAATATGTTACAAAATGTGACAATTTTTTATTAATCATTAATTAATTATACATCCATAGAGGTGGAATATCAAGATCTAGATTCATAATTTCATCTCTTTTTGGAAAAGGTAAATCTAACCTATTATTATGTCTAATTTATTTTTATTTTTGATATATATTATTTTTATTTCATATATACTTAATAATTTAAAGAGTTATTGTCTTGTTGATATCTTAAACTATATCTAATTCTCACTTTACTGCCCTCAATTTTAAAAAGAATTTAGTTTGATACTATCAACTTCCATTACTCGACGTCCATTGTTTTACAGTTTAACATTTCTATTAATTTTTTATAGTTTTACAATAATTTAGAACAAAAATACCCCTCCTCCCTTCTCCTCCTCCTCCTCTTTCTCCACACCTACCAACCCTCTTCATCTTCTTCTTCTTCTTCCACCTACAAGCAAAAGCCTTGATCTTGACTCCGAAAGTGACAATGATGATCCAATCTCAACCTTGCGAGCCTCCACCACCTCATCTCCACTGTGTGCGTACTCTACCAAATGGTGTAGGGCTCCATCCCAAGCTTATTCCCTTCCACAACAGTCTCCACCAAATACCCATTCTCGAACTGGAGCACATTCCCATCTACACCACCACTAGATCAATCACTAGTCTCACACAAAAATCAAAAACCAACCCATCAATACAAACCCAACAAGACCACAAAAACATCCACTCTATGAGGGTTTCAGGTAAACCCTAGACCATTTGATGAGAGACAACAACTGCTTGACAACAACACTTGATTGAGATTCCCAAAAGGATAAGAAACAATAAATAGCCATTGGTCAAAATGATCAAAACACCAAATCTGTGGGAACCATGAAGTGGGTTTTGCTCCATGTACCTATAGGTGAATCTTCTACTTAGAATACAGCAAATGTGGTGTAGAGAAGGAAGACGTCGAAAAGGAAGGATTATGCTTGCATTGTTGGTGCCTCCTTCTTCCCTAGATGGTGGAGAAAGTATAAGAGATCAATGGGAGTGGAAACGATGGGAAGTGAACCAGCATGGTGGAGGATCTGCATGTAGGATTCTCCTCTGTGGTCGACCTAGGTTTTGCCAACGCATGCAAAGCCATAGCGGTCAGGATGTTGGGGTTCATGGAGTCATGGTGGTAGGAAGTCAAGCATCGTAGCAGTTGTTCAAGATCGTCGACATGTACAAAGTTCTACAAGCCTTGTTGCTAGAGATTGAGATAGTGTTTGTCGATTGATACTGTAGGGTTCTAGTGGAGGAATATGGGGCAGAAACAAGTTGACAAAGGCTCACAAGTAGAAGTCGGAGAGAAATGGTGAAAAAGAAAGAGAGGATTTATCAAAAAGGGTAAAGAGGGAAAAATAAATTTTTTAAACACTGTTAATAGTTAAATATCAAATTGAGACAAAATGACAATTAATAATACCAAAAAAAATTCTTTTAATGATTTAATTAATTATATAATACCATTTTTATATTCAATTTTAACCATATTTGATCTCCTTTTATTTATTTTGTATCCATTTTTTAAGTATATAGATATATAAATTTTCTATCTGTATGATATCTATATCCATATCTACATTTTCAAACCAGATAACATATCTGATCTATTTACATCCTTACCTACAAAAGCACTTTTCTATTTATATTTTTCTTTTGAATTTAAATTAACACAATAAGAATGTTTTTGGGTGAATAATGAAGAATAGCAAGGTTTAAATCAAATTTTTTTCCTAATTGAGGTACTTATTTCTCCATAAAATGCCTGCTTAGACATGTTATTCTTGAGGGGAAGAGAGATACATCATTGCGCTTATATGAACTATACTTATTTTGTATAACAACACTCGTGATTCCCATCCAAGTAATCAGATCATCACCTCGGCCACAAATCTATTCGTCAACTCACAAGGAAGAGGGAAAGAACACCAATCCTAGAGGAGTTATAACGCTAATGATGTCAAAATGGCATTCCATACTCGCAAACTTTATTTTGAAATCTGTGAGATACAACACAACCCCAAAATCTAGATTGTATCAAGGCTGGATGGAGCTCCCACCATGATGATGGTGGTCAGTTGTGGCACTTACAACAGGAATATCAAGGCTGCTTCCGTCTTCATGTGATATTTCCCTGACATCGGCTATTCTGGCATCTGTTGACTGGAAATCGTTCCACTCAGCATCACCAATTGACCGAATATCGACTCTGTCCACGGACAACTGAACTACACTATCATTGGAATCTGGAATATTTCTGGAATCACTTAAGCAAGCTTTGTCTACATTGTCATCTGAAGGATCTACATGCTTCGTCAATGGCCGATTGCTATCAGCTGAGCACGACTCTGACTTCTCATTGATAACTTGCTTTGTATTGCTTTCTTGTCTGTGTAGGGAAGGAAAAGAAGAAGGCTCAGTTTTTCATAGGAAATGAAAAAAATATTACAACCAATTTTTTAGGATATACAAAAGTCTGTCATTGAAAAACCCTCTGAATTATAGCATTGGTGACAAACGACCATACTAACAATAACAAAAATCAAGGGCATGACCATGCATCATTGTGTATGTTCATTAAGTGGTTTAAAACTTCAACTGTGCGAAACAGCACAAGATGAAAAGCAGAATATATAGTTGAGGAAACAGGTAGAACAAAACCAGAGAAGATTTTGATGTGTATATGTGAAGATAACACTCAAAAGGAAATAGCTGGGAGTAAACCTTTGAACTTGTGACTGTAAAATATTCACATAGGCCAGGAGTTCTTCCCTTTCTTTCACAGCAGCCAACTCTTTTTCTGCAGAGAACTTAAGTTTAGCCTCAGCATCTGCCTGTGATACCCTAGCTCTCTCATCAGCCCGCAGCACAGCGGCTTCCAGTACAACAGCATGTTCCCTAGCTTTTC
Source organism: Posidonia australis (assembly GCA_024699735.1). Taxonomy (NCBI): domain Eukaryota; kingdom Viridiplantae; phylum Streptophyta; class Magnoliopsida; order Alismatales; family Posidoniaceae; genus Posidonia; species Posidonia australis. The sequence goes on from JAMKQA010062764.1 coordinate 9,032, forward strand.
CAAGCTCCGAACGCCAAAGATGTGCCTCTTGAAGTGCTGAATCCCTCTGCTTCAGTAGAAGCTCTGTTTCATTGGTTAAGGCAATCACCTTCTCTTCAGATTCTTTCAACTGAAATGGAGATAAATGAGAGTTACAAAAATAGACTTCTATCAGCTAGGATGAAAGAGAGAGACCAAAGAAACATGGAATAACCATGTAGGAAAAAGCTGAATCATATGTTTGACTGAAAAGGATAAGTGTAAGTTCAAGATAGCCAGATTATCATATAAAAACAGTCAACAACAGATGCATATGGTTGAAAGTGCAATTCACAGTACAAACTGAATCTTGTGAAGTCATGAGAGATGTGAAAACCATTTTTTGAAGAGATTGGACCATCATAAAACTCATAGCAGAACAAACTTTTCAAAATGTCATATATTATGATGGATACTCCAATTTCCAAATAAATCAAGACTGCTTTTTAAACAATTTATTGAAGATCTAGCACTAGCATTTATACCATATTTAATTTATTATCCTGATCAAAGACCTACAATATAGCATTTAATTTAGAGGACCCGAGGTTTTAACCTGGATGCAAACAGCTGCTAGTGTAAAACAGCTAATGACTAATTAGATACTCTCTCAGAAGCTTTGTTTTGGACTGCCACATCTGTATACAAAGACTGTCTATTAACAGTGCACAAATAAGAACCAACTGCCCCAGTGCAGTTGGCCAGGGACAGCGGTACGTGCAATCCCACCCCGGGTTCGAACCTGAGGCCCGCCCCCTCTTCTTTACCGTTCTCAAAGAAAAAAAAAGAAGAGTGCACAAATAGGCTTATGTATCCATCAACGTAATCAAAGCAAAGAACTTGCAAATTCAGTCATGAAAAAGTCAACGTATATGCCATTGAGTTCTTTAAATGCAAATAATCTATGAGTGATTACTCCACAAGTACCTTGACAAATATCTACAATAGAATTAGGTTTAAGATGATAGAGTTGCAGCAAATGTCTACAATAACATTCATCCAAGGCATTACTAATTATCAAAATCTCATTTTGGTACTTTTGAAATGAGCACCTTATGCATCAAAGATTCAAGTTGTTTCTCTGTATCCTTCGTCAGTTGTTCAATTTGTGCACATGCAAGTCTCCTTTCTTCATCCATTAAATGAGCTGCAGATGCTGCTGCTTCAGCAGACTCTGCTGTATCAGTCAATTTATCTGCTATCTCCTTTATTGTAGAATCACGAGCACGGAGAACCCTGGATAGCAGGTGCAGTTCTTCATCTTTAACCCGAAGAGTCTCCTGACAAGATGAACAAAGAAAGCATTCAAATATAACAAGCAAACATGAGAAACAACTAGAATCACATATCATCATCAGTGACAAAAAAAATTACTCTGTGTGAAACATATTTTACCTAGAAATTGAACTGCAATACAGACAAATGAAATTGAAGGTTGCATGTTCTATCCATACTCACTGCATTTTTATCTGATTTATAATCCAAAAAAAAACTCAAGAGAGGTATGGAAAATTTTGCTTAGCAGTATAGCATCATAAACTGATGATTTTAGCATTTTTTTTAAACGAAGAGAATATATCCTATACAGAGCTACAATACCTACACAACTTTTTTTGGGTTAAAATCTTGCTAGGAGATTCACGGCGAAAAGATGTAGCTTAGCTTAATCTGAATGCATCGATAAAACAGGTCATAAAGTTGACAATAACATTCAATATATGGGAATTTAATTGTTGAATTCCAAATCAGTGTGCAAGTTGCAAGTTCCAATAAAATCTGCCTCAATTGAAACACTGAAAATATACATGCCAAAAAGAAGGCTTAGCTAGAACATTAGTGGATATTCAGGTCAAAATTTTATACCTTCATTATCGCTAGATCATCCATTGCATCATCATTTGATTTGTTTGTCATTGAGGACAAAGCTGCTCTCATTGAAACCCGCATTGCTGCTTCAATTTCCTTGGTAGCTTCCAATGCCGCTGAATTCGCAGCTGCAAGAACTGTGGCAACTGTCCCTACTTTTGCAGAGCCATTTCCACTTATGGAATTCACGGCTTCTTTATGAGCCCTGAGTACCAACTGCGTTGCGCTGGTTTCCAAGACGAGATCCACAGAATGAGAATTAAAAAGGCAAATGTGTTTACCATGTAATGAAAGAATTACATGAAATAATGATCTCACAGAATGGATTAAACAAAGACTGTCAAGGCACAAAGGAGGACAAGACGATGACAGGGGTGCCTCGTCAGTTGCCGCCTATGTTCCAAACTCATGCTGATTTGATGATGATTTTTTTGATCTTGATGATAATGTTTCCCATTGTTCTGTAAGGTCTCAAAGGTTTAAAATTGTACATTCTCAACATACTTATGAATAAAAAGTTCATTGCTTTTATGAATTACTAGCATCAAATAATTAATTAGTATCAAGTACATTTCAATATAAGCCATGCAAACAAAAAACTAATTAACTTTGTAGAAATGACATAGATATATTCCTATAAGTCAATGAAAGAAAATACAAAATAAAAGCATTCTAAATCCACGTATACAAAACAAGAGAATGGTAAAATATCTTTACCAGGTATCATGTGAAATTCAATGTAAAGAAGCAAATTTATTCATTCAACTTTTTGTAAATACTGCCCAAGTGGCCAAGGCAAGTAACAAGGAGACACCTAAGCACCCATTAGAAACAAGATGATGATGTCTGGATCCCCTAGGAGGATTAGAACAAGGAATTGTGGATTTCAATTCTTGGAGGAATCAGGGGTTCATGGGGTTCAGGTAATCATCACTCAAAAGGGTTGGAGAGGAGAGATGTTTGAATTATTATTGTGCTCATTATTCATGTTTTTATTATGAGGGTATTTTGTGATTGTATCAGTGGCAAATCCATCTAAAAAAGGAGGATTCACTATCCTCCTTTTTATTAGAAGGGTATGGATATTGCCAAGACGACCAACACCTTCATTGCACAGTTTTTGTGTTCACAAAGTGACAGCTTAACTCCTATGGAACTAAAAAAATAATAATAGATTGCTTACAATCTGCATCAAGTTAAAAAAATATAGGAATGGAACCTATTAGCTAGTGAATATGAAAGCTGAAAAGCTTACTGTAAAGTGGATACCCAAGCTCTTGCAGCACCAGGGGTTTCCGCACATAAGAAGTACTCTTTCTTTTGAGGAGTGCCAACATCTAAGGAACTAATTAAGAAACACTGGAAGAGTGATATCATATGAAGCAAACAATAAAAAAGGTTACAACTTCAAGAATTCTAAAGCTATACTCATTTCCTTATATCAGGCAATATTGGTATTGAAAACAAGGTGTCAGGATACAAAAACAGCAACCATCATACTTTGGAAGACCCCTGCAAAATGTAAACAAAGGAAAGACTTCAGCCGAAATTTAAATTTGTGCCTGCACTGATAAAAAAAAGTTGCATGCAAAAAGTTGTACTGAAAGTTTAAAGGAGATAATGTGATTGTGCTGGTTGAATCAAACAAGATGGCTCCCTTAATTGCCGTCTCATTTCGCCTTGTCCTAAGTTACACAACAGCAAAGTGTTAAAGAAGTTTGCCAAAAGATTAAACTAATACCCATAAGTATAAATTGGAAAACTCATAAAAAAGCTAATTCATCATACTTGTATTCCATTTTTCCAGTGGTAGGATCTAAAATTACCCAACGTTCATTCCATTTCCTAAGCTGCACAAAATTTACAACATGAAAAGTATTAATCAACAAAATCAAGGAAAAAATGTTGATATGAATACAATAATAAGACTGATTCGGCTATCATCAATATCAAACAGTATGATTTTTCTGTGATGGCTTTCATTTTTCTTCTTATAAATTTCTTCATTTGTTCTTCACATATACTCAAAAAACTGAAAATGACGATGAAAGTAATTTGCAAAAGTTTTATATGACATCATTTACAGTAAACAAAATGAATACATATTGAACAATTCCTAAATAAAGCTGTTAAAAGATGATGGTAAGTTCCTTGAAAAGAATAAATTTTGTTTGGTAACTAAATGAAACACATTAGAATTGGAATCAGGATAGAATGAAGTAAAGAAAAAAAAAATGAGAAAAAAAGATCAGACATGGAAGGAAATGGTCAACGCAGGATCAGTGAAACCCCTCATGGGTGTCCTTATTTTTGGTTTTGTACATACATGAAACAATTTGTGTTTTTCTTTTCTTTGTGGGACTTCCATTTAACTTTTCTTTGATTTTTAGAAAGAATTCCAAAATTTCGAACATCAAGCTGACTTTCTTCCCTATTCTCCTAGGCAGTTTACATGTTCAGGAGAAGGGTTGTGGTCGCACAGGAAGATGTTTAAATTGCACAATCCAACAACCAAACATCTTAAGTCTAGCTGCATCTGATGTTGCTTGGTCCAAAAAAGATCAACATATCTGCTAACTGGCATCTCTTCTATCTCAAGTAATTTTAGTTGGGATCCTCACCCCAACTTACAGAAGGCTGGTGCCGAATCAGGTGTTGGTGTTACTTGGTTCTAAACTTTGTTAAATCCTTGAACTGTATTGTATAGAAAAAACAAAAAGGTACCATGGGATAAGGCAATATCCACCAATGTTACTTTTGCAAACAACAAGTTCTCTTAGAAGGTGATAGCAATATATATTCCCAGTGAACTATTGATCATTGCAAAAAGTTGTCAGCTTTTGTTCCACAGTTGGCACTTCTTTAGTTGGGAAAAGAGGATACAGATGCAGGACTTCTCATACTGATGTTTGGACTATCTAGCTATGCTGAGAATGCTAAGTTCCTATGCTGAGAGAAGTGACAAAGCATTGTTGGAAGGATGCCTATGCTGAGAATGCTATTGCTAAAGCTAAGTTCCTGTGGAAAGAATGGACTGCCAGTTTCTTAGCAGATCTGTGCCTATTATCTTTCTCTATGTGTAAAAAAAAAAAATCGACAATCTTTTCTAGCCAAACGTTATAGCCACTTTTTAGTTCTGTCTATTTATATTTATCTCTACCCTATGATTGTTTAGGTGAATAAGTTGTTTGCCTACATAGCCCAGTCAACCCACTTTTGGATGGGACCATCATTTTGCATATCTCTATGCCAACATATTGAAGAATCCAATGTATCGAATCCCTAATTCTATGCCATAATTGTAACATCCATGTATTCATATCCGAAAAATGAGAACAAAAATTTCCAGAACCTGAATTGCTGTTTTCATTGCCAAAGCCAGCTTATAGTCTTATAACTATCTAACTATGAAAAAGAAGCCAAATTTTCCCAAGTGAACCAACTTTATGCATCGAGAATCAGTATAAAACCCAAACGAAAACAAAGTTCGAACCCACAAACAGAAAACTCAGAGGAGCCGTACCGTCTCGGATCGCTTGAGCAGAGGCCCCTGCAGCAGATTCTTCCCGGAACCGGACGCCAGCTGGCGCTTGATCTTCTCCAAGCTATTTTCAGTATCCCCCAACTTCTGCAACCAAATCATACAAATAAAAACAAGAAAGGAGAAAGTCGACTCAGATCGAACTGCATGAGCCTAATTACGACTCAAAAACCGAACCGCAGACGCACCGCGGGGGATCCATTGGACGCCATTGGAGGAGGAGGAGGAGGCGGTGGTGGGACGCCTAGTGTTTTGTTGGCGAGAGAGAGAGAGAGAAACAGAAAGACTGGAAGATTGGGAATAGAGAGAGAGACGGTTGCTTCGCTGATGGTTGGACTGGTAGGCGAGGAGGGTGTGGGTTTTTTGGCTCTCTGACGCAGAAGTTGTTGTTTGGTCCAACAACAAAACATTAGTTTCCGCTAGGTCCATATTTATTTCGTGCCTGTTCGGTGTACAACTTACCTCCATACGTGAAACAGAAGTTTGCACCGACATGCCAAAAAATTAAACGACCTTCGTGTATACAGAAGAATACTCCAACAACTACACAAGTTTTGCTCGAAGAATATTCGTAAAATCTACTATATATTACTTATTTAGGAGAGAGAATGAAATATTTTATGCTAAAAATAGGACGGATTAGAATTCTCTTTTGCATTTTTCTTCCTTTTTTTTGTTCAGTTTATCATTTTAATTTAATTATAACAATTCTTTTAATTTCAATCTTATTATGTGGGACTTATTTATTCCTTCAACAAAATTTTAATCATATTATCTGTGTTTTATCTATTTTATTTGTAATTATATATTTATTTTGTTGATTTCACTGAATAACTACATTTTTTGTTTCCTTTTTTTTTTGAACATTTTTTTGTTTCTTGTTCATGTTGGTTTTTAAATTTTATCCTTTCGTAGAATGAAGAGACTTAGCCATTGTTGAATTTCACACGGTATTGTTATTTATCTACTAGCCAACATAGGTTAATTTATCTTCAAGGATACACTTAAATAACAATCATTTGACATGTACAAGCCAAAAGCTATCAAATTGATTCCTCAATTATTATGTTACAATATCAAGAAAATGTCCTTGTAGGTACCTATAAGGATATTTTACTGTAGCCAGTAGGTGCTTTTTTATTTTTTTGCTTTTAAAAATAAAATTTAATTATATGGTTAATTAATCTATAAGATAATCTACTATATGTTAAATTTTCATCCTATAAGATAATCTACTATATGTTAAAATTTCATCCTAATCTGAGTTATATTCATTGTTAATTTTTAATCTAAAATTTAACAATTAAAATTTAACAAAATGTGTTGAATTTTATGACTTTTGGATCACTAGTTAATAGTTGTTTGATTTAAATGAAAATTTCACCATGTATTTATAAATATCTAATAAATAAATCTATATATTTTTTCCCCTCACGTATTTATTTTAAAAAAATAGTGTGCTAACAGTCACATTGGTTGTTGGCACCAACAGGAAATGTGCCCCATTACAATATTATTATATGCTATTCAATTAATTGAAAATAAAGTAAGAGAAAGAAATGGTAATATCACGCTTTTGTTATGAGTTATCACTTTCCATATCAATAAAGGACATTAAATAACCAATAAACTTTTATGAAGTCTTGTTATATAAGCACCATTGACGCATAGAAATTCAAATATTCTTATGCATTCATTAATTCAAACTTATCAAGAAAGAATGTAATAATATCTACTTAGACCATATGTGATGCATATATAGGATTGGAACACTCAAAATAAAGTCAAAAATATTTACTATATACTATTTACTTATGAGAAAAAGATATTATTATCTTATCTTATCTTCTCTTACGATCTTATTATTATATTAAGTGAGGACATGTAGTGTTTCCTCTAGTAAATTAAAATGACAATGGATAACTTGCCTTTTGGTTTACTATTTATTTTTAATTTTTCAAAATCTCTTAATTTTTTCCTTAATTTTCATGTTTCCTTTTTTCCTTATCCACTATCTTCACTCAATAATAAAAAAAATCTAATTATCTAGGGTCCATTTCTATATTATTTTTCTCTTTTTTCTCTATTGTTTCTTTTTTTGTTTTCAAACCACAACAACAAAATTTTTTTCACACATGTTCCCTTACCATGATTTTTTTTATAGTTTTTTTATTTTTTGGATTTTATTAGTTATCATTATTCTTGGTTTGTAAAAATTTGAGCAACCATGTTAACTTTTTTAAGTTATAATTTTTTTAAGTTTGTTTTCTTTTTAATTTTTTATTAATTTTGAAATCTCTTTATTTAGTATGTTAGAATAACAATTAATAACTTCCTTTTTTATTTACTATTTGCTTTAAATTTTACAAATTCTCTCTTCTCTTTTTTTGATCTCTCTTTCCTCTTTCTTCTCAAACTCCGATACATTTTTTTCCTAGTTTTAATGTTTTCTTTTTTCCTCATTTAGTAATTAGACTTATAAACTAGACTGGGCCAGACGGGCTCGTCTCTGCTCGTAAAAGAGGTGACCCAGACAGGCCTAGACCAGGCTAGGCTAGCCTATCTAGTTACACAGGCCAAGCGGGACTGGGTCAAAATTAATAAACTCCTTGCCTAGCACAATTTATGGCCCACCACTAGGCTAAGCCGCGGGCTTCATGAGCCAGGCCAAGTAGGGTTAGTCCATTTTTTAAGAAAATTTTAAATACATATTTATTAAATTTTAAATATTTAATATATACATAAAAATTGAAAAATACATAAAATATTCAACATTTCCCATTTTTATATTTTTTTTGTTTTACATCAATATAAATTAATCATAAGTAAAGTTTGTTCCTGTTGAAGTTGATGTCGTATGCTCGTCTTCTGATCCGTCGTTTAAGGTCAACTCTTAAAAACGATCAACTATATCCTACCAATCCTTTAAGCATACAGAAACTTCTATAGACTTTTCTGATAATTTACATCTTTTATCACTTAAAAAAATTTTACCTGTAAAAAATACAGACTCCGACGCCACAATAGATACCAGAATCGTTAGTAAATTTTTAGCCATTTTAGAAATAATAGGAAACCTAATTGCGACATGAGACTACCACTTTAATATATCTAAGTTATCTATTTCTTATTCACTAAAAGTAAATTATATTCTAAATAATTTTCTAATTCATTTTTTATGGTTGAATTTACATAATTTTCTTTTTTTCTTATTTAATATATTTCAAAATGAACTACCACTACTAGTAGTAATATGTGTTTCTACAAAACTAGATATGTGAGCACTAGAACTACCTTCACTATAATTGCTCACATATTTTTCAAATAACGTAATAAAGTTGCCTTAATTTTATTATTAAATGTATCTATTTTTTTATTTTTATTCATGTTGCTAAAAATATCATCTATAAATAACATATAATTAACTTATCTATGCATAAGATCCATAATTAATGCTAAACATACCTACATTGGAGGATCACCCCAATAGCTATTATAGTTATCTTTTATTAATTTAATAACATTTACAAAGCTAGGATTTCTCTATATCATTGAAAAATGTTTGTAATAGTAAGTAAATTAATTTAAACTAGAGAACTAGTAGGATAATATTGACCTGATAATTATTTAGTTGTATTATAAAATGGTTCGAAAAAATTATGAATTATGTTAGAATTTTGCCAATTATCATCATTTAACAAATAATTAGATTTTACGTTATAAAATGAAGTAATTATGTTAATATAAAGTAAACTTGAATTTAGTATATCATATGTTGAATTCCATTTATGTTGAATATCTAACTTAAATTTTTTAACTTTTAAACCATTTTCTGCACATAGATGTCTAAATTCTTAATATCTTTTAGCTAATATTTGAATAAATAAAATAAATGATCTTATTTTTTTTTATATAAGGCTTAATGCAATCGATGCCATCTTGTGTAATTAAATTTAAAATGTGACAACAACGCACTACAATGTAATTGTAACCATGCCGGTGACAACCTCGAGCTTGACGCGAAAAGCCAAATGCGTGAGGGTCGGCAAAGTCACGGCAAAACAATTAAAAGTAAATGATAAAATAGTAGGAGTCACCACCTAGTCTACTTGAAAATGGGAGACGAGGAAAACCGTTTTAAAACATGTAAAACCATGCCATAAAAATCAATGGAAAAGGTCAACATGAACCATGAAATGGGCAAGGATCGCTGTTACGCACGAGGAAGGTATTAGACACCCTCGTGTGCCCAAAAAATCGGTCTTTCATGGGTCTTCGTTTATTTATATGAAATGTTGGCTTTTCAGCCTATTTCTGTACGCCTAAGGGTGATATGTCATGTAATGCTACATGCAAGTGGTGCCTTATGTTAAACGTGGGTAGAGGGACTGTAGGGTGTGTCCTAATGCTCAGAAAGGTCAACCGAGTGGTGGATCAAACACCGGTGCAAAGATATTGCACGGATATAACCACGTATCCAACAATATCGGGTGGCTAACGTCCTCGCTTCGCTATATGCAAAACCTATGCTACCATGCACAAATGTGGATGAAAACAGACTGGAATCCTCCTCATATATCCAGGAGGACACCTGTGACCACGTGCCCGAGTCCGGAGGGAGGAGGGGTAGGGAGGAGACCATAGAGCAAGGATAGAAGAAAAGAAAAGGGAGTCGCCACCTAGTCTTTTAAGGGAAAGACGAGGAAAACCACAAAAGGATGAATGCATGGGATGCAGATGTGAAGGCTGGATGTCTGCTAACCAGAGGGTGGGTAAGGATTCCTATTACGCACGAGGA
>JAMKQA010062765.1:0-12610 GCA_024699735.1 Posidonia australis
CCCCCCCCCCCCCCCCCCCCCCCCCCCCCCCCCCCCCCCCCCCCCCCCCCCCCCCCCCCCCCCCCCCCCCCCCCCCCCCCCCGAATCTTCTTATAAGGTGGTTAGGATGTAACACCAGTAAAATTCATTTTGTAATTATTTACATTTTAATGAATTTATTTTCTAGACGGGTGTTACTATTCCAAGGCCTGTTGTGTAGATTTGTACTTTTGGGTTTAGGCCTCGTAGGCTGGCTTCTGTGTTCCTATACGTGGTTGGCACTGTGCATTGTTGCATTGTGCTTGTGGGACCTGGTGTGGGTCCGCGTGGGGCCCGCGTTGTGGGCCGGTTGGTGGTTGAGTGTTTGGTGTGGGGAGTCGTTGGTTAGTGCCTTGGAGCTGGCGGTTGGGCTGTATGGGGTGAGGCTGGAGGGTGGTTAGAGACTGGCTAGTGTGTGCGTGCCAAAGGTTGGTGGGTAGGAGCACGGTGACCTCCTCCCCTGCGTATACAACGAGTGCATGGGGCGAGTATTCTTTGACACACCAGAGCCCCAGCTGAGCCTTCTCCCTTCCCTTCCGTTCCTCCTCTCTTCCCCCCCCTCCACTCCGTCTCCATCTTCTTCTTCATTCCTCCCTTTGGTCTCAGGTGGGTGCAGGTGATAGAGAGAGCTTGAGAGTGGGAGATGGGATTTGGTGGCTTGCGGTGGCTCGTGGCGGTGCGGGATGCTCCGAAGCGACGTCCCGAAGGACGTGGAGTGGTAGTGGATGTGTAGGGCTGTCGGAGTTCGCCGGAAGGTCGTCGGAGCTCATTTCAAGTACTTATCTCCAATTTAATGTATAGAAATCAAGTAAAATGGTAGAAATGCCTAGGATGCATGTAATCTAGGCTAAATTTAATGTTTTAGAATTTTTGGGAATTTATTGTGGCTTTTATGGGTATTTATGTTGGTGGTTGAGATTAGGGTTAATTTGACCCTTATGCCTTTGCGATTTTGTATCTTGATGCATGGTGAATGGATTATAGTTTTGTTTGCTGGGTTTTTGGTTAGACTCGAGAGTCTACTGCATATGTTTTATTTGAGATATTTGGTGATTGTTTGGGGGATTCACTTGGAGCTCCTACTTCGGGTGATTTTTGGGTGCCCTGCTGTAGGTCACTTAAATTTTGACAAAAAACTAGGGGCTCGGGCCGATTGCACGGGCCACATGCGCGGGTTCGTCAGCGATTTTGGCCCCTTGTCTAGGCTCTGTTGGCGTTCAGACGAAAGTGCCAGGGGCATTGGCCAAATGCACGCTCCACATGCATGGGTATGCCAGGTCATTTGTTTTGAGGGTTTTTCCTGGATTTTTGGGAAATGTGTTTTAATGCAGTGGTTTTCGGGATTGGTTTGTCTTTGTACTTGTATGATGGGATTGTGGGCCATCAGTGGTGGTCTCCTGGGACACCTGATGTGCCGTTTTGTTGAGATTTTTAATGAGTTTCCAAAGAAATAAAATGGTTTTGGAAAATGGATTTCAAAGAAATAGTTGGCCTATTTGGAAAAATGGTTTTGCAGGTTTTCTATGTGTGGGCCGAGACAGTGTGGGACCTTGTTGTCGGGACCAAGGAATGTGACGACATTCTCGAGTGGTCGAGCGCGACAACCTGATTGAGGTTGGGGGCCGAGATACCCAAGGCTGAGGGATGTCGGGTTCTAGAGGTATGAGACTCCTTGATTATCGTCTCGAGGCTAAGGTTGTGGTCCGCGGGTTGAGGTATCTTGTGGCGTGACGGGAAGGTATGATACTCCTGTTGTCGCTGTGAGTACTAAGGCTCGGGTGTCGTCGAGTGTGGAGGTATGATACTCCCTCCTAAGCACCGTGTGTGGCAGACGCCGTGAGGAGGCGTACCATGTGGTGGCCAGTGCGGGTGGGACTGGGACACGTGCCCCATAGCTGGTAGCGTCCTCAGAGACAAGACAACCTTCCCAGGGAGGGGTTGGCTTTTGAGGGTTGTCTAGAGAGGGAGAATCGGCGAACGATGATAGCTCCTACACCAGGTGGCTTCACCATGGTAGTGCAGAATGCCGTGGTTGCTCCTCGGTTGACTGCATGTGGCTAGAGTTTGGTTGCCTGGCGCCGGACTACCCGACACACTGTGTGTGGTTTTGGCCTTTGAGGCCTTTGCTCGTGGTTTTGGGGTAGTAGAGCCTCGGTTGTGGTTTTGGCTGATGTGGGCTTGGTTTGAGTGATTTTGAGAAAAGGGTTTGCGAAATGAATTTAAAAGGAAAATTGATTATAATTTTGTTTTCCGTGGTTTTTCTTAGGGTGCGTATCGGGTGACTTTGTCACTCATGCGTTTTTCTAGTGTTTTTGGTTTGCAGGTGCAGACATGTAGGGGGTTAGTGTAGTGCATATAGTCTAGAGTCTCTAGCCGCACACACAGGTTCCTAGTAGTTAGATATTTTCTGTTTTGCTTTAATTTTCTTGTAATTTAATTTGTTTTAAATTATTGTGGAAAATGCGGGGCATTACAATCCTTCCACTACTTGGCTATGTGATAAATTCCTGAAACTAAGTGGGTCCCACCTTTTTGCTTTGTGATAAATTTCCAAAACAAAAAGGTGTTTTCTAATTTGTTTCACCTCACGTGGCTAACTGTTTGTGAGTGAGCTCCCTCTTTCAAGAAATGCTCAAGAGGATATCATTCTTGTCTTGGAACTAATCTTGTTCCAAGATCAACTTCAAGGAAAGGTATTTGTAGATATTCTATTTTCACATTTCCATGAGTCAATTAAGTATGGGAAACTTTGAAGCATCCTAAAACACATATCTTTTGGATTTTGCATGATTTATTTAAGAACATTTTTGCATTTCTTGATTCAAGGTCGTTAGTTGAAGTGGAGCTGAAATACTCAAACTAGTGGTAGGTTTGAGTACCTTGAATATTTTCATTGATGTCTGAGGTTTTTAACTGTGATAAAGCTAATACTCTCATGCTACTAAAATTAGTAGCAAGTTTGAGTACCATCAATATCATTTAATGTGAGTTTATTAGCTATGGCAGAGTTGATAATCTCGTTGAACTCAAATTAGTGGCAAACTTGAGTATTTTAATGTTAAAGAAAAAGTTTTTATCATTTTGTAGAATTTCTAAAGTTATTTTGGACTTTTAACACATCTCTTTGGATTAATGTAAAAGATAGGGAAAAAACTGCAAAAATCCAACATGTTGCCTGCATGATTGGCGATGAGTCTTGTTGCCACCTTTAGAGGCAACGAGTATCTAGAGACTCTCTCATGGAATATTTTGTCATCCTAGGCTTCAATATAATATACGGGATTTTTATAAAGTGTTTTAATTATTTTTCGCATAATTATTAATGTTTCTATGATTTTCTTAGTACTTAAATATATGATATATCATATAAAATTTTAATAATAGAAAATAATTGAGGAAAATTATAGAAAATTCTAGAAGAAGTGGCTAACATTAATTTTAAAACGATATATTTTTATTTTAGGCAAAGGCAAGATTTTAAGTTAGTTATCGCATTTCACATTTTTAAATGTTATAACTATATTCAATTCAAAAATAATTTCAACATGTGGAAATAATCCAAAATATCCACATGGTTACAAATCTAGACTAAGTCAAAAATATCCATAAAACTAATTAACCTCCTCTTCCTAATTATGGAAGATATTAATTTTAAATTTAGATTACTTAATGTGTAAGTTTGTGTTTAAATGGGATTTAAAAACATCTGTTCGTCACAGGAAAAAATTTAAAAATAGGTATTAAGTCTTAGACAATTACCTAGTTTGTAACAAAATTAGTTTGAAATTTAAATTTCAAATATTTTGAATTTTAGAGCTTGTAGCAAGTCTAGCAGGCGACTAGCTTAAGTAGGATATTATATTATGTTTTATTTGATTTTCTGCACCAAGAAAATAAAATATCCGAGCTAAAATATATGATTTAAAGTTTTAATAAGTTAATTTGGATTTAAATTTGAATCTACGATAATATTCACTTATCCTCTAACAAGATATGACATCAAGAGCATTATACAAACCCTTAGATCTAGAGTTGAGAGGGAGGCTCTAAAAAATTTGAGAAAAGGCTTTTTTAAAAAATCTAAGAGGGCATTCTAGAAAAATCGGAGCGACCAAGATTTGAGTGAGATTTTTAGAGAAAATAGAAAATTTGAGAGAGAGAGAGAGAGAGAGATGTAGGTTTGTTTGAGAGAATGTCTTGTGATATCCATATAGAGGAAGGATTTTGAGAGATCCCTAGCCCCACTTTGCTAAATTCTTGTGAGAAAATCTAGATCCAAAGAGATCATGCCCATCTAAAGTTAAATGTGCCTCCAGAGTTGTGTCCAAAACTCCGCTTCCTTAGCCTTATGTCACGTAGCACAAGGGTAAAGAGAGTCTTAATTTCAATTTCTACTTTTCTTTTACATTACATCATTTCCTTAAATAGGACATTGCCTATGCATGTAGGGAACTAACCCCTGGTTAGCAATATTTGTGTTTATTCATGTTATTTGTTGCTTTTTTGAGATTATTTACTATATGCCCGAGCTAATCTCGATCTATTTGTCTATTTTGAAGGGAAGGAATACGCTACATAGCACGAGGATGTTGTTGGACTACATTCTATTGTCGATCTAATGAAATCGAAGACCCACACTACCACCACATCTGTATCTCCCAAAATGCACCTTATCAACTGTCTTTACAAATCGACAAGTGGTGATCACACCTACCATCGACGAACATAGAAGCACTAATGTCAACATCAACACCACCCCAATCCACAATCCACAATGTCCTCATGATGTCCTTGCGAAATTAACAAAAAGTATTTCTTGTGCGGGCATTTTCCCATTTTTCTTCCAACCTCTCCACTCCTCTCCTTTCTTTCTTTCCTCTTCCTTCCTTCTTCTTGCCATCACCATTGCCCCGTAGCTGCCCTTGTCCTCTCTTTCCACTACAGCCCTCTCCTTCTCCTTCCACCACCACCACTCCTACTCTACAACCCTTAGTCACTCTGCCTCTCTTTAGCCTACGCTTGAGCCTTTTTTCTCTCTCTGTGCCTCTTCCTCTCTATCTACGCATCCTCCTCTCCACATCTATCCAGCACCACTACCAGGAAATGCACCATTAGTCGACCACCACTCGTGTCTCCTACTCCTCGCGTCTCTCTAACACCACCATTGGTAGACAAACCACCGGTCCACCAACAGTCGCCTCTTGTAACAACCTCGGTTGTCACCCCTAATTAAAACCACATTTTCTTTTTCTTTTTCATATCATATATTACTATAGAAACTAAATCCAAATATATAATCTAAAATACCATAATCAACATATCTAAATTTAAATCATATTATTTACCTAAGACTCTCGATATGTGATTGTATGACTCCTCTATATGCACTAGCGAGCACGCTAACATCTAATCTGCACTTGCAAAACAAAAACACAAGCGTACGTGAGTGACCACAAAAAACGGTCACGTAGCACGTACTTCACAAAAAAACCAAAAACTCAAAACTCTAGAAAACCAATCTCATAAAACCGGCTCTACAGTTCAATCCACAGTTCAATTGAGTGTAGACAAAAACTTGGGAGCATGTCAAAAACTCCAAAACATACACCTCCCAAAAACCAATTGCTACACAAGCCAAAACCACATAAAACCACAAGATTCATCCAAATCTTGAACATGTATAAAAAGGCACAATATAAAGGCACCAAGTCATCAAATACCACTGTAAAACCATATCAACTTAGGAGTATGCAAAAAATCTCTAAAACAACATCTCCCTAAAACTCGAAGCCATACAAGAAAAACCACTAAAAACACAGTGCACTCAATCTATATGACATGCATCCAGAAAGCTACCTCAAGTCCAATGCTACTTAGGTGAAACCTCAAAAAAAATATGATGCACACAATCTATATGACATGCAAGTAGAAAGCCATCTCATAGTCAACGTTATGCAAGTGAAAACACTAAAAACATGATGCCACATAGGTAAAAATCTACTCATGTTGCCTGGCGCTAAGCAATCAACTTCAACCACAAGTAACTATTGAAATGCACTGCACTATCTATTGAACAAGCTACGTTGCAAGGAGTCTATCTGACCTAGGTCCAACCTCTCTGAAGAACCATCAACAAACTAACCACACAAGAAAGCTGTCTTCTCTCAAGATGCCAATAGAAATGGGGCACGTGTATCTATTCGAACTAGCTAAACTATGCTGAGTTTGCCCTCATGGTGTCCTAGTCTCAGTGCCTAGAGCAACCATTGTGTCATACCTTCAAATCACAAAAGCACAATCTAGAAAACAAGCCATAGTCTCATTGTTAGGCCAAAACCACATGGACAAACCACACAACCAACCTACGCCCCTAATATGTGCCTATGACATGCACCTATAAACCATGCTTGTCACACACACTCCAAGAGTGAAAATAGCGCACAAAAACTGCTTCAAGCAATTGCCCATAAAATCCAACACACTTTCTAGAAAAATGCGTATAAGATATCAAAATGAACAATACGAAATCCTCTAACATTTGCAATTGAAAACACAAGGATTTGATATCTTAAACTCAAGATATCAACCCTATGAATGCTAGAACACCATCTCAATGAATAGTGTTCTCCAAGAACACAACCAGAAATATATGCTTGCAAATACTTCAATAAATGTAGTAAATCATGCTCACAACTAAATTCAACATAGCTAGAACAATATTCACAACTCTAAATCATTATAAAATCCTTAGAAAATTAGTGGAAGGCAACATTTGCATAATATCAATTATTGCATCCCAAAAGCCAACACAACCCACTTACTAAAGCTACTAGAAATCATACATTTGATGCTCCAAACTAATCCGAAATTTGACATGTAATATATCAAATTAAAGATTTTGAAATCATCTTTCAAATGCATTCAAGATCTTAGAAATCTGGTAATCGTAGATCAAGATATATTCAATAAAAGGCAACAAGGTCAAATAGGAACTTGAGTTACAATAGAGGTGATAAATAGAAATTCCCACTAAATCAATCTGAAAACCTCTAAAAATTCAGGAAAATCATTCTAAATTCATAACCCATTCATATATCCAACATGCATCTAAAAACACGCATCAACCTTAAATCGTATGCTATCAGTCGACTGTGTACCTCAAGACTGACATGGAACCCATCAAACATAGTGAAACGCAACTCCACCACTAGTGGTCTCCTTGTCAAAGCTCCCCAATCTAGCTACTCCTGCCTCTCTCAGAGTGCAGCCAATGTAATCCAAGCCCACACAACAACCAAAACACAGGGAAACACCCAAATCAACCCACATGTACATAGAGCAGAGAAGTGAACCCAACACTAATGTAAGCTCAACTCACCTCAAACAGTAACTTCTCCACCAAGCTCCAGTTACCATCTTGCATCTAGGGACCTCCATGATGACTAGAGAGCACTTACCAAAGCTTCACTCTCACAAGTAATGCCAAGAGATCAACAACCACTCTCCTCTTCCTCTTCTCTTCTTCCAAACAAGGTAGCCAATCTCTCTTGGCTCTCATTCCTCTCTCTCAATGTCAAGAACTCAAGAAATCCTTTCCTCACCCAACACTATGCCTCTTATAAAGCCACAAGATAAAACAAAAAGAAATGCATGGGATAGCTACTAGCATCTCACGTAGCCACCACACACAAGCACAACATCACTCAACTTAAGTCAACTTAACTCAACCTATGCATCAAAACATGTTCACTTGGCAACAAAAATCCAATGCAGACACAAATGGTTCTCAAAACAAGGTAAGGCACGCACATGCTCATGTATCCAATCCAAATACTTATAATATCTCATGAGCATGCAAACCACTTCTAAGGATTACTCTATAATAATCATTAAAATCCAATGGGGCTAAGATTATAATCACAAATCGTAAAAGATCATCATCAAAATCATCCTCTCGAGAAACATAATCATCAACTCAAAACCAAGTAGGAAAACTAATTCCCAAACCAAAACAAACAACTAGCAGTGCTCTACTAGTTGTGGCCCAAACACGTCACACAACCGCACACACAAATCGTGCTAGTTACCCATGTCTACCATACACATTGGTGACTTGTGGCAAGTACACGTGCCATTCATATATAAAATTTGAAAGCACAAATACGGATCACAGGTGTTACACCTCTCCACCTCATGTCACTAACCACCTCAAGTATGATCACCTCTTTGTTAGTCCACCACCACTTGCCTCTCCTCCTCTCTATGTCTCTCTAGCACCATCATTGGCAAACACACAACCAGTCCATGATCGATTGCCTCTCAACCTTACATCAACAACCACCTCACGTACAACCACCTCTCCATTAGTCTACCATTCTTGGCTAGAGTTTTCATGACAACTGACATCTCCTCCTTGAGTACGACCACCTCATCACCTTTGCTCCACATCCGTGGTGCTCAAACTATAGCTAAATTCTATGATTAGAATTCTATAGGCTGTGACTCATATTATATGGTCATATTCTGTAACACCTGGGCCTGATTGTCCATTTTAATGTAAAACCATTATAATATTGTATTAATTGTGTAAATGGTTTATTAATGGATAATCAGATATTGGTGGTTTGTGGCTAGGATGTTTTGGTTCCCCTATTGGAGGGATTCTCTGCCTTTCTGTGTGCTTGTGTGTGTGTATGGGACCCATGTGGATTGGGTCAAACTAGGTGCAATGGCCTTAGGATGCATGCCCATCTTTTCTCCTTCTTTTCTTTTTCCCCTCACTTTCTTCCATCTCACACGTGAACCCCTCTTCTTCTCCTTCTTTCTCCTTCACAAGCTCTACCATGCTTGCCTCGTCCTGTCTCCTCAAGCCAGACCTGGTAGGGGTTGATGGAACTGACGGGAATCGTGAAGTTGGTAGAGGTAGAAAAGGTTAAGAGGGGGTGGTCGGGTGGCATTGGGGAAGGCAAGGGAGAAGGGAGATCCAAAGGAGACTGAGAAGGAGAGAGAGGCTTGAGCCAAGTGTGGGAGACGAGGAAGAGCTGAGCCTGAGCCTAAGGTGCGTCGTCACCGGATGATGTGAGGATGACCACTGGAGGATCGTTGGAGTGCCTATTATGGACATTATGAGTTTCTAGAGATGCCATTTGGGATGACAGATGCATTGGCTGCCTTTATGGACTTGATGAATAGGGTATTCAAACCCTATTTGGACTAGTTTGTGGTCATCTTTGTGGATGATGTCCTCGTATAGTCTCTTGATGTTCAGAACTACCAAAGGCACTTGAGGACAGTGTTGGGGACACTTAGACAACATCAACTTTATGCTAAGTTCTCCAAGTGCAAGTTTTCACTAGAAGAGGTGGCTTTCCTTGGTTATATCATCTTAGGGGAAGGCATCAAGGTGGATCTGGCAAAGGTGGAGACAGTTAGCAACTTGGTCAAACCGAAGACTATAACAGAGATCAGGAGTATTCTTGGTTTGGCAAGATATTATTGGAGATTCATCTAGGATTTCTCCAAGATTGTTGCATCTATGACCAGATTAACCAGAAATGATGTGTACTTTGCATAGGATTAGTAGTGTGAGGAGAGCTTCAATGAGTTGAATGCTTGTCTGGTTTCAACCCTAGTTTTGACCTTGCCATCTAGGAGTGGTGGTTTCATAGTCTACAACGATGCTTGTAGGACCAGTTTGGGCTATGTTCTGATGCAGAATGGTAGGGTGGTGGCATATGCCTCAGGCTAGTTGAAAGATCATGAGAAGGATTATCCCACCCATGATTTGGAGATGGTAGTTGTCGTGTTCTCTATGAAGATTTGGAGGCATTATCTGTATGGTGAGCAGTTAGAGGTTTATATAGTTCACAAGTGCTTGAAGTATATCTTCACACAAAAGGATTTGAACCTGAGACAGAAGCGTTGAGTAGAGTATCTCAAGGATTATGATTTTATCTTGTCGTACCACCCAAGAAAAGCAAATGTGGTTGCTAATGCTCTGAGCCAACACACTCATGTCATGGCCAGCATGATAATCAGAGAATCGAAATTGCTGAAGGGACTTGTGGAGTGTAGACCTCGGAGAGAGTCTTAGGGAGCTACCATAGTTTTGTTAGCCAACTTGTCTGTTCACCTAAGGATGATTGAGGCGATTGTTGCCACTCAATAGTATGATTTTTTTGTGCTAGAGATCTGAAGGAAGCTATAGGTTGGAGATGCACCGCACTTCTTAGTTGGAATAGATAGTGGATTGAGATATGACCTGAGGTTGTATGTGCCTCAAGTAGAAGAAATCAAGATCAACCTACTTGATGGAGCCCATTGCTCTAGATACACCATTCATCCAGGAAGCACCAAGATGTACAAGGATCTGAAAAGAAATTTTTGGTGACGTGGAATGCAGAGAGAAATTGCTGAGTATGTGGCCAAGTGTACAACCTACTAGATGGTGAAGATTGAGCACCAGAAGCCTAGAGGAACTTTGCAACCTCTGGACATCCCAGTGTGGTAGTGGGAGAATGTGTCAATAGACTTTTTTACTGGATTGCCCAAGACAAGGAGGAAGAATGATACTATATGGGTGATTGTGGATCACCATAATAAGTCGGCACATTTGTTACTTATGAAGGTGAATCTTCCCTTGACTAGACTAGCAAAGTTGTACGTAGCTGAGATTGTCTAACAGAGACACATTATTCACATCGAGGTTCTGGGGAGCATTGTAAGAGGTCGGCACAATGTTGAATTTCTCTACAGCCTTTCATCCTCAGACTGATGGTCAGACTGAGAGGACGATACTGACACTAAAGGACATAATATAGGCCTACACTCTTGACTTTCTGGTAGCTGGGAGGAGCATCTTACTCTGATAGAGTTTTCATATAATAATAGTTACCATGTTAGCATTGGGATGGCCCCTTTCCAGGCGCTATGGTAGACATTGTAGGTCACCCATTTGTTGGAGTAAGGTAGGTGAGAGACAGATTGTGGGCCCTGAGATCATACAATAGTACGAGGGCAAGGTGGACCTGAATAGGAAGAGGCTATTGGTTGCCCATAGTCGGCAGAAAAGCTTTTATGATCAATGGTGGAGACCTTTGGAGCTCGAGGTAGGAGACTTCAACTTCTTGAAGGTGTCACCAACCAAGGGTGTAACGCGGTTCGGAAAGAGAAGCAAGTTGAGCCCCAGATATATCAGACCATATCAGATTACCAAGAGGGTAGGTGAGGTTGCTTATAAATTAGATTTGCCTCTAGAGTTGGCTAGTGTTAACAGCATCTTCCATGTGTCCATGTTGAGGAAGTGCTTGGACAATGCATCCCAAGTGATACCAGTGCTGCCAAAGAAGCTGCAGGAGGACTTGTCTATGATAGAGAGTACAGTGCAAATACTGGACAAGAAAGAGCAAGTCCTCAGGAACAAGGTGATTCCATTGGTGTTGGTTCAGTGGCAACACCATAGTACAGAGGAGGCTACTTGGGAGGGCGAGGTGGACATCCAGAGACAGTACCCCTTCTTGTTCTATCAGAGCTGAATTTCAAGGATGAAATTATTGTAAGAGGGTACGATGTAACTCTCGTGCCCAATTGTCCTTTTTAAAGTAAAACCATTATAATATTGTATTAATTGTGTAAATAGTTTATTAATGGATAATTAGATATTGGTGGTTTGTGGTTGAGATGTTTTGGTTCCCCTATTGGAGGGATTCCTTGGCTTTCTGTGCACTTGTGTGTGCATGTGGGACCCACGTAGATTGGGTCAAACTTGGCACAATGGCCTCAGGATGCATGCCCATCTTTTCCCTCTCTCTTTTCTCCTTCTTTTCTTTTTCTCCTCACGCGTGAACCCCCTCTTCCTCTCCTAGTTTCTCCTTCACAGGCTCTACCAAGCGTACCCCATCTTGTCTCCTCAAGCTAGACCTGGCGGCAATTGATGGAACTGTCAAGAATTGTGGAGATGATAGAGGCAAAAGAGGTTAAGAGGGGGTAGACGAGTGGCATTGGGGAAGACAAGGGAGACCCAAAGGAGATAGATAGATAGAGAGAGAGAGAGAGGATTAAGCCAAGTGCGAGAAAGGAGAAGAGCTAAGCCTGAGCCTAAGGTGCGTCATGACCAAATGACGTGAGGAGGACCATCAGAGGATCGCCGGAGTGCCTCGAAGAGGTACGCATGCTTTCGCTTCCTCAGTTTTGTTTTGGGCTTAAGGGAAATTAATGGCTTAAATCATGATAAATGCTGATAAAATCATGAAAAAATATGGAGTGGGAGGGGAAATGAATGATTTACATGTTTGTGATGAGATAATGAAATTTATGAGATTTTGTTGGGGTTTATGGCCTCTAATTCATGGGTTGTGCAATGAGGCTAAAATCTGAGTTCCTTGCCTTTGCAAATTAATATCATGATGCATGTTTAATAGAATTCAGTTTTGTTTGAAGGGTTATTGTAACCATGCCGGCGAGGAGATCCCGCAAATGAATGCGAAATCGATCGGCAAAATCACGTCGAAAAAGCAAAATAAAACGGAGTCGCCACCTAATCTATTATGGAAGACAAGGAAAACCATATACATGAAAAATCATGCGAAAACAC
>JAMKQA010062766.1:0-17691 GCA_024699735.1 Posidonia australis
TTTGCCCCCCCCCCCCCCCCCCCACCTCTGTCGTCGGAGTTTGGCAACGGCGGAGCGCCGCGGGCCAAGGGATCGCTCTGGATCCCTTGGAAACGGCTCAGGAAGAGAGAGGACGGCAGGAAGACTAGAATTCAGCAAAATAAGAGAGGTTAAGGCGTGTACCTGGCTAGAGATTGTCACCGGAGCTCCAGAAGCGGTGGCTGCTCCTCTCCGCGACGGCCTCTCTCTCGGTGTCTCTTCTCTCTCTGTTTCTCTCTGAATTCTCTCGTGTGCTCCGTGGCTCTGAATTGTGGCCTTTTTTCTCCCCTCCCCTTTTCTGGCTCGTTCTCTCCTCTATATAGGTGAACCCAACAATCCGGCGACCCATAACAAACTGCAACAGAAACATCACATAACAAACCAGCACCACGGTTGGTCCCAAAACAGCCCAACAAACTCTAACAGTTGTCCCCCCTTGCGTTCCACCCTGTCCCCTCTTGTCTCCTTGATTGTTGACAGAGATCAACGGTGGTCTGAGCTTCTCTGGCGAGCCATCCAATGGTTCTGGTTGCCTGGGTTCATACTGCACTAGACTGGATCCGTGGCTTAGAGGCTGATCAGGCTGGATTTGTGAGAAGTTAAAGGAGAAAAGATGGGTTCAGTGGGGTGAAGAAGATAGGTGAAATATTTGAATATTTTGGTAGGAAAACTTTGGCAAATGAAGATAGGGGAGAAAAATGAATATGGTTTGATTTTGGTAGAAATAGGTGAAAATATAAATTGAAGAAGATGTGGACTGAATCATTGCGGGCCTTGTGGGCTTCATGGGCCTCCATGGACTTATGTGGGCCTTGTGAGCTTCATGGGCCTATGTGGGTCCAAATGGACCAAATGGGCCTAATCAAGTTGAATGAGAGTCAAATGGGCCTAGATGGGCCTTGTGGGCCCTCAATCAGGGTTCTAGCTCAGCCACCACATTCCCATTCTGCAAAATCAGAAAATTGAGGTGTCTACAACAACCACAAGCAAGAATAAACAATCAAAGCAAACCATAACAAACAAACAACGACAACAGCAATAACCATGGAGGGTACACAATAGGCAGACAACTACTATACCTTACCTTTCACACAAAACACCAAATAGCCCAACGTTAGGTGGTGGCTAACCTCCTTAAAGGGAAACACGTCCACTAGTCAGCTAATGTAGGGTGCCTAATCCTCTTAAGGAACCAAGCACCTCCTCTGCCACTCCCTGCCCCCTCGTAGGTGTAGCACCACAAGCAGACAAGTACACACTACAAATGTGAACAACTCTAGCAACTCGACTCACTTGGCCTCACACACCGCAAAGTCTCCTACCTTGCGTGACAGCATTGAGCCCTGCCTAGAAAAACAACAGCCACCACCACCATAGCAAAACAATGCCTAATCCATGCAAAACTCGTGGACAACACCACACCACACTCAATGGAGTTGAGGACTCTTGCGAACCACTTCACCCGAGCGAACGCCGCTTCACGCTTCGCTCCCAAACAACTACTTCAAAAGTAGCTTCAAACAAATCGATGATCTCAAGATCTAACCACCGAGGAAGACTTCCAAGAAGGAATCGATGTCCATTTCCACTTGAGAATGTAGACTGTCACTCCCCAGGTTCCACACGGTCCTTCACATATCTGCTTCGCCAAAACTGGAGCTAGAGCCAAAGACACTACATCGCAGCTAGAAAACAAGAAAATTGTGAAACTCAAGGTATAGGAATGCATGACATGCAAATTCAATGGAGTCACCTGACCTGATATCCCTAGGCTAGTGCTCCTAGGTGGACCTAAGCTCTGATATCAACTATAACGACTCCCAAGTCGCTACCCCTCTACCTAGCTACAATTTTCATTTTATTAATATTGTCTAACAATTACACTAATTATGTAATTAAATCTAAGTACACTTAATAAAAACAAAGCTAATAAATAATAGAAATAAAACTAAACTAAACACTCACCAGAATCCCTGATGTGTGGCAGCGTGACTCCTTCTATATGCACTAACAATCACAACTATTATCCTGCATCTGTCAAAATACAACAAATAAAGCACACATGAGTAACCAATCAAAACAATCACCCATCACCCATCACACACCCCACCTAACCACTCGACACACAGCGTCGAGGAAACAGGAGTAACTACGCCATAGACACACAAGCACAGGCATCTCTCCTAGATGCCCTAACACCAAACCAAGGCAATCCACTATTGTCTGGCAAGCAGCAAAACTTCAAAACCATGCCTTTAGAAACCATTCGTTCTCATTTCTTTTCAAAACCACATGCATGCACTTTAAAATCCTTTTATGCACACTTGAAATGGCCACTCTTGCCAAGTCAAGCCTAAAAACCACACAGGATGATCCCACGCACTCTCTATGTAGATCTGACGACCAATGGTGTTTGAATGCTCTCTATAGCATCTAGAACACCCACAACAACCACAAAATACAAGCCATAGAGTCTCTACTCTGCACAACACGGACAACACCAAAGTCACGGAGCCACTGCTCCCAAAATACAACGCCACACTAATGCAACACCACAGCCTCCACTAGGTTAGAGCCCGATATCCTAAACTAGGGCTCAGTAAAAACACAACACACAACGTGTCATACTGCTTGACGTCAAGCAGTTAACACTAGCCACAAGCAATCTACTGAGGAGTGACCACTGTGTTTGCACTACCATGGATCCGTTAACCTGTGTAGGAGCGAATTCGTCCTAAAGTTCTCCTACCTGGAGAACCCTCACAAAGCCAATCTCACTTGGGAAGATTGTCCTGTCACTTAGGACGCTACTAGCCACAGGACATGTGCATTACCTACCCTGGCCATCGTAGGGTACGCCACTCGACGTCCTCAAGTCTCAGTCTCATCACCCATACTAGCAAGATATCACGTCCAGCCATACAAAGGTCTCATATCCCCTAGCTTGCTATCACGTGTCTTTGTGTACTGTCAGTACCTTGGGTCTTCGATACTCGGAACAAGCAGAGTGTCATACCTCCAAGTTTGGTCGGCCCTCAACTCGTGGATTTCAACCTTGGCCTTATGAACGACAACCAAGGGGTCTCATATCTCCAGGATTCGACGAACACATACCTCAACCTCTTGGTTTCTAGCCTCACCCTAGGCAACATACTTGACCACCTAGGGAAGTCGTCACACCCTCTGGTCTTGGCAACAAGCTCCGTCAGTCTCTCGACCCTAGTAAACAGAAAACTTCGGAAAACCTTTCAAAATATTTGCCAAACTATGCATTTCTATTTCCAAAACCTTTTGGAAAACCATTTAGAAAACCAATAAATATCTTTCCAAAAATCTCACAAAGTTCCATACCTAAAAGTGACATGGAAACCGAAACCAAAACCACCTCTCAAGACATAGCCTGGACAGTTACAGTCACGTCTCGAATTTTCCACGATAATTTAAAACAATTTAAACTACAAGAAAATTAAAGCCAAACAGAAGATATTAAACTACCAGGAACCTACGTGTGCGGTAAAAAGAATTTGATCTATATGCACTACGCTAAACCAACCGCATGTTTGTACCTACAAACCAAAACCACAAGGAAAACGCATGAGTGACAGCAGTCACCCAGTACGCACCTCGAGAAAACCGTAGAAAACAAAACAATAATTAATTTTTCCTTTAAATTCATTTTGCAAACTATTTCCTCAAAACTTCACAAACCAGGCTTATACTGGCCAAAACCACAACTAGGGCTATACTAGCCCAAAACCACAAGCAAAGGCCATCAATAGCCAAAACCACACACAGTGAGTCGGGAAGTCTAACGCCAGGCAACCAAATTCTGGCCACACGCAGTCCACCGAGGAGTGACCACAGCGTTTTGCACTGCCACGATGACGGTCACCCTGTGCAGAAGCGTTCACTGTCCCGCAATTCTCTTTCTCTGGAGAACCCTCAAAAAGTCAACCCCTCCCTGGGAAGGCTGTCCTGTCTCTCAGGAAGCTACCAGCTACGGGGCACGTGTCCCACCTTCACTGCCACCATAGGGTACGCCTCCTCACGATGTCCTCCACACCCGAGCCTCAATGCTCACAATGACAACAAGAGTATCATACCTCCCCGTCATGCCACATGACACCTCAACCCGCGGACCACAACCCTAGCCTCGAGACGACTGTCAAGGAGTCTCATACCTCCAGAACCCGACGTCCCTTAGTCTCAGGTATCTCGTCCCCCGACCTTGACCAGGGTGTCGCGCCAGACCACCCGAGAATGTCGTCACATTCCCTTGTCTCGATGACACGGTCCCACACTATCTCGGCTCACACACAGAAAATCCGGAAAATCATTTTCCGAAACAAGTCAACTATCTCTTTGAAATCCACTTTCCAAAATCATTTTACATCTTTGGAAATTCTTCCGAAACCTCGGTAAAACGGCGCATCAGGTGTCCCGAGGGACCACTACTAACGGCACACAATCCCACTTAATGGGACAAAACAAACCAATCCGGAAAACCCTCGAAAATCATATTTTACAAAAGTATTTGGGCCCAGATTCGGCATGCCGAAAACAGGTTCGGTATGTTGAAAACCCTTGGTTCGGTAGACCGATTTGGGTTGGTCGACCGAATCAGGTCAACGGTCGGTCAACACTCAGGCTAAAATCGGTATACCGAAAATGGTTCAATCGACCAAAATCTCCTGATTCAAACGACTGTCCAAAATCGAATGATCAAATTTTGACCAAAGGACCTAATCTGACAAAAAAAAGGGCATACTAAAATGATTCGGTATGTCTAATTCTACGAAAAACAGAAAATGGCCCAAACCCTACTATTTGAAATCGCCCAAAGTGAGAGCTCCAATCGGACCCCCCAAACAACCACCAAAAAACTCACATAAAACATAAGATGTAGACCCTCAAGTCTACTCCAAAACCCAACAAACAAAACCAAAATCCATTTACCATGCATCAAGATATAATATCGTAAAGACATAAGGGTCAAAATGACCTAAAATGCAATCGTCGGCATAAATGTCCATAAATCCACCATAAATTCTCATAAATTCACAATAAATTCTACAAACATAAATTTACATAGATTTCATGCAATCCTATCAATTTCTACCAATTTTATGCTCTCTATTCAAGGGACGGAATTGCGTACCTAAAAAACACACATTGGCGATCGTCCAGCCGACTTCGGCGAGCACGACCCTTGCTGGGGTACACACGACCATAGGGGCACACCACCGGAGCTCTACACGCCGCCACGAGCCACTAAACGCCTCCGGCATCCCTTAAGCACACTGAACAGAGGAGGGGGAACGTATGGGAGGAGGGACAGGGAGGGGAGAGTGAAAGAGAGAGAGAGAGACGGGAAGGAGGTGGAGTGAGATGGATGGAGGGAGAGAAGGAGTGGAAGGAGAGGAATAAGAAGAGAAGTGGTGTGCTCAGGACGGGAAGACACACGGAGAAGGAGAGGAGGAGAGGAAGGTTGAGTTGGTCAGCCACGCGCATGAGCTTATAAAGCCATGCAAGGTGGTAGTTGAGCGCGTGCACAACTGTGCATCCTGCCTACCACAAACCACACGAGCTCACCAACTCACACAACCAACTCGCTCCCACCAATCGGCCCACAAACGCGGGCCCCACATGCACAGTACCAACCACGCACAAGGACGTGCAACAGAAGCCAGCCCACCAAGCCCTAACCCAGAAACACAAAATCACACAAACGGGCTTCAGAATAGTAACACCCGTCTAGGAATAAATTCATTAAAATTTAAATAATTATAGAAATGATTTTTACAGGTGTTACAGTTACTCTGCTAGGCCCAAGCAATCACACCTTGGGAGCGTCTAAGTTTCAGAGCACCTCGCTCACCTCATGATGATGACCCAAGCCAAAACCACAATAGGAGCTAAAACCACGATCCTGCAATCCCATTCGACTTACAAGACCGGGCACTAACACACCCCACAACTAGAATCCCAAGTTCTGGCGCCAAAGCGTGAGATGCCTATTGGCTCATGTCCCTTAAGAGCACAGTTAGGTCGGAGTCAAACACCCAGAACAATGTCATTGAATACTTCATTCAGCACACCACACCCAAACTGACTTAATCACATAATCCTAGGGTGAATTATATACCCTAATGTCCAACCTATACCATTAAAGGGAGAACTTAATAATTCTAAGTTCTATAATCTTTTATTCTACCCATTGTCGAAGTATGATCTTACTAATCTATTTTAGGCAATCCCTATATCATTTCTAATGATTATCCTAACCATTTATGAATCACCAGGTTGTTTGCATCCCAAAACATTATCTAAGAGGATTATATACATATATAAAATATCTAGGGTATCACTTCAACTCAACAGCAAAGAAGCTTGCCAGGGCAAAACTACACCTGGTAGGTGCACCTGGGAGGTGCGCACAGAGCCCAATTCCAAGTTTAGAGCTTAGTACTTTAAACCCATGGCTGTTGAATGCCCATACATGCCCTAATTTGATCTATACTCCATAGAACTCGGCAAACAAGGTATCGAACTGAAGGAAATCATGCAAGCAACACCATGGAACAAAAATCATCCAATTTCATGCACCACAGCTCAACAAATATTGAAAAACACCTTGGATGAATAGTATAAACCAAGATTAAATTTTTAAAACTAAATATCATACAAGCAATCAAAAATCACATTCCACATACCAGACTGAAGAAATCACCAAGCTTGACAGTCTAGGATAGAATTCACGAGAATCCATCACCTGTGGCTCAAGAAATTCAAGACAAAAGGCCACAGTCATTATTCACCCAAAAACTCAGAGATGTCATTAATCCACCATAAATTCTCCAAACATCCACACCTATCTGACTAACGACAAAAGGCCACAGACACATGCTAGAATTGCGTTTTACAATAAACACAGAAAACTTAACGTCTAACGACTTAGAACTCCATTAAAATATCTGACCAAAAATACTAATCTAAATCTAAGTCATTACACTTCCATCACCCATACTACAAAAAAAGGCCTCTTTTTTTATATTTCATAGATAACAAGAAGAAAAGGACACGTAAGTGTCACGAACCACATCCAGCAGGGATGGATGTGTTGCTGTAAGGGATGTGAATGGGGTGTATTTATTAGTGAGGGGTCGGCTAAGGCCTTCTGGTTGTTGACATAGGGGCTACTATCATACACTAGGTAGTGGGCCCCACTATAGTGAGGGTTTGGGGAGGAATTTCATTTAGGTGTCTAATTAGTCATTTAAAGACTCAATTTTTCTCCTCTTGTTATTTATTTATTGAGAGATATTAATGAAGGAGGAAAATTAAAAAAACATTCATTATTAAAATGGAAATACCTTTTCTCTTTCACATTCTTTATATAGTTTTCTAATTTATAAAAGTCACGATTGGAAGTTTTTCACCTATTCGTACACGTATAAAAAGAGACAGATGAAAGGGAAAATTAGAAAATTTTGTAACTAAAACAATAAAAAGAAAAACTTCTTTCTATCTCTCTTTAATTTTGTGATTTATGAAAAGCCATAGATGGAAGCTTTACACTCAACTTTTTTTTTTTGAATTTATTTATTCACATCTAGGGTTTAGGGTTTAAGGTAGAGAAAGACATAGGATAAAAGTTAACAAATAAATTAAAAAAATTGAGTGTGAAAGAGAAAACTTTCCTTGCCTATTATTGTTTTAAGGAAACACATCTCCTCAATTATTGTAATAGGAAGATAATATGGGAATAGGCTCCCCCAGTCTTGCTCTTCCGCTCTTCCTCTTCGCTATGGCTACTGATACTTCTTTCTCCTTCTCCTGCCTCATACGAACTAAAGTTGTTGTCACCTTCTACAGCTTCTCTCTCCTTCCTCCTTGTTGATCATGTGTTGTTGTTGTTCTGCTCTCTCTACCTCCCAAAATTGAAGGTTGTTGTTGTTTTATGGTATAACTGCCAGATGCCAACTTTATCATGGGAAAGATATTTTATTATTAGCATTATACCATATACTATCAGGAATCTAATTTTTGTTTCTAAAATAAATCTTTTACCCCTAAAGAATGAAAATCGGGATGTTACACATGTATTCAACCCCTTATATTCTATCCTGACCTGGAGAGATGTAGAATGACAAAACGACATGGCTGGTCATCCCCACAATCACTGCAATTTCATGACAAAGTAAGATGTTCGGTTTCGTTTATATATTTCCCTTCGATCTGTACTGATGAAATATGTATCTTAATCTTTGATACACACATGCAGAATCGTCATTGGGAACTTCTGCAGCAATTTCTACAATGTGATGGGGACTTGCAACTGGAGCTCTTGTCCCCTTGCCAACAACAGATATGCCACTATTCGATATCATCATGGTATTCAACTCTTTAGAAAGTTTCCATTGATTTATTCAACTACCTTTTTTTCGCAAGTAATACATATGCCTTTCCTGCACGGTTTCGAACCTCAAACTCTAGCAATTATGTTATGTTTTTTAATGTGTTAAGACTAGTTTTGTGATCTATGATCACTTGGGACTTAAGAGGACACAATTTTAATTAATGGCATCACAACTATTTCAAAAAAAAAAGAAGTGAACTATCATTGAACGACGAGATCGATTTTTTCTTGTAATCTTACTCTTCTCGTTTCTTTCTGAAATGTGTTGCCTGTTATTTTTTTGAAGCTTGTTTTATTTGTATATGAAAACTATTGAAAGGGCTCATAAGCCTAATGATCTGTGGGAAACAATAAAACTACCAAGAAATAATGAGAAGGTGCTAGAAATCATCGATAAAAATCTTGTGGTCTACACTAATTTGCTATTTACTAAACATTTTGGATTTTGAGTTTTATATTTTTAGCTTTTGATTTTTTTCTAGCAAGTAATACACATCCATGTTGCTTTTTAAGCAATATTGGCCTAACTTTCTTGTACAAGAAAATCAAGAGTGATAAATACAATGGTGTAAATCTTGATTTTTTTTTCTTATTTTGGGCATCCAAGACTTTTTCCAAACAAAATCTCAACTCTCATGTCATTGCAATTACACAATCTACGATTTCCCATGATAGCATATGTTTGTTATGTGACTTGCAGGGAGCAGGTAATGGTAGTGCCTAGAAAAGAAAAGAAGAGAGAGGGTAGAAGAGAGTAAAAGGCTGAAAGGCAACAAACCTTACAATGGTATCTCATTACTACAATAACTAGTTTTTGCATTACTTAATTTTAGCTTATTTTCTACTTCAGCTATTAGATGTGTTGATGCATAGCAAAGAACATAGAAGGAACAAGTAGAATACCTTCATAGAGGAGTTTAAGGTGACATTTACAACTATCCTCTTCAAGAATTTAATCAAATCTATGACATGAAAGAACTGATGCCTCCTACTAAAGAAGAGGAGGAAGTAGGATTTTTGTTTGTTTTTTTTCTAAATAGATGTTAGTAATCATCTTTTTCTTATGTGCATATTAAAGTCATGATCCTTGGACTGTACTGGATCTTATAGTTGAATATGTTGAAGGTTGTTGTGGGGAGGAAGAAGATATGGAAGATTTTGGTGGTTTTCTCAAGGACAATGCTTCCGTTGGCGATGATGATGGTTACGGTAAGCATGCAATCTGCTAAGAAAAATTAACTAATGAAGAAGATTGCTAAAGAAACTTTAAGTGAGTCCAAAGAGTAGGATCTCCCAATAAACAAACTTGGTGGTGAAGTAAATATGTCCAAAAAAAAACAAGAGCAAAAAAGATGTTTGAAAACACAAATATAGGCTTGCTAAGAGCTATGAAATATATAAAATAACTAGAAAGGAACCTAAGAAAATCACTAGTGAAACTAAGGTCAAATCTTGTAATTATTTATATGATAAATTGAGCATAAGACAAGGAAAACGATATTTATAAACTTACAAAAGCAAGGAAGAGAAGAATTAGAAATTTAAGTCAAGTGCTTCAAGATGAAAATGCAAGAGTCTTTAGTACATTAAAGATGTAGGTACGAGAGTCTTAGTAAGGATGATGACATTAAAGATAGATGGAGAAGATACCCAATTTACTATTTATTGAAAACTACCATTGAAAATCCAAATGAAAAAGATTTGAGATATTTTTGTGAAGTAAAAACTATACATAGATGATGATCAACATCTATGTATAGAAATTGTGGGATTCAGACTTATTTTTGCCTGACTCGACATTATGGGATTTAGACATGGCGATGGTGGTGGTGCTGATATGGGTGGTTGCTATTGCTAGTGATAGTAAAAGTTGAAATAAGAGATTAACAAAAGACAGATTGGAAAGTGCATATTTTCTACAACATCTTGAATCTTAACCTTCCTACTCAATCATTATTAATAATAATTAATTAATGATTAAGTTATTTTTTAATGAAGGTTGTTGGCTTTCATATTTTGATATGTGGTGACCTGTGGGTGTACAAGGCCAAAGATGGGAAAATTGTTGGATGTCACGATGCCACAGTGACATCGATCTGTGAGTTATTTCATGAATATGGATGTCCAAAGTATTTCCTCTTTCTCTAGGAGTATTTATGCAAAATTCACGTGAAAAATTCATTAAACAAATGAACTACGTAGGAGGATGGCATGCATGCATTGGAAGAAAAAAAGAGAAGAAAAAGAGACAAAAGAGGAAGCCAGAAGAGAGAAGAAATAAAGGAAGGAGGTTGAGGGCAGAGGAGGAGAAGAGAAAAGAGGGGGAGAAGCTGAGACCAGAGAAGAGAGGGAGAGGGCCAAGAGAGAGTGATGTTGGCTCATTCTATGGAAGAAAAAGAAGGAGAAGAGTCAGTAAAGAAGAAGAAAAGAAGCAAAAAAAGAAGAAGGGAGATGGCAAGGTATACATCCTTAGCCTTTCTTTTGTTTCCAAATTTGAAATCTTAGGTGCATGTTAATGTGTGGATGATTATGGTAAAATTTTTTCACACCCCACAGAGCACGACAATTAAATATCAATTCTACCCAATCATAAATAATTAAGAAAAAATAATTAATAATAAAAAGAAAACCATATCTAACCACTTAGAACCTATGTGTGGCTAGTGGCTCCAAAACACGTACATCGGGGTTAGACTACACTTACCAAGTTGCACCTGAAGAAAAAATATCAAATAAAAAGCGTGAGTGACCTCGAGTCACCCAATACTTGTCCACCAAGAAAACAACAGAAAACCATGAAAAACTACAAATTTTGGTTCTTAAAAATCTAAACAGTAACCAAGAAATCTATTTAGAAAATTCTCCATGCAATTTCTTTTAAATCATGCTTTTCTCAAACTTATTTTCTTTCTGAAATCTTATGCAACTTAGAAATTAGTTTTATGCATTCTAGAGAAACACATTCATAACTAGATTCCAACCCAAACACAAGGCAAGCCAAACACAAATCATCATTCAAACATGGCTAGAAGCTAGCCTAAATCACAAATCTTATTTCAACCAGAATTAGGTTAAAAGCATAAGGCAAATCTCAATTTAATTCTAGCTCAAAACCAAACACACAACTCAAGTCAAAACCAATAGTGTCACCTTGACCAAAGGTGACTAGATCACAAGTAGTCGACGAGGTATCAACTCCAACTCTACTACATTACTGCACTGAACCTCCCTGTGTTGGGGGTACGACCACCCCAACCAACAGACCTCACTTAATCACATTTATTTCCTAGGGCCAATTAGTGTTCGAACACCCAAGGCTTCACTTCTAGGCCCAACCAACACCACCAAATAGGGTAACCTAGTCTCTTTCACCTGGGCCCCAAACCTCAACAACCACGCCTTTGGACTAGTAATCGATCTCACTAGGGCCTTATACCCCTATTGGTCATCATTCTACCGCTACGTAGATCCCAAAAAACATGGAAATCCTTTTTAAACATGTAATTATCCTTTCAAAACTATTTTCCAAACATTTTCCATTACTAGAATTCTTTTCCAGAAATCATTATCTAAAGCATGAGGATTTCCACCAAAAGCAATCTTATTAAGTTATCATAATAAGGTCATTAAGAGTAAGCTTAAAAATTCAAGAATTAATGGCCCAAGGACCAATTTTGGCAGACTGAACCAGGTTCAGTATGGCAAAATCACCTGATTCGGTATATTGAATTCATCCGGTATGCCAAACTAGATGACTTTGAGAAAAACAACCATCTAGCCTAAGGCTAAAATCGCCACAATGGGACCCTTGGGTGGACCCATTTCAGGTGTTCCATAAATCCTGCAAAAAAATACTCAACCCTAGCATTTCAAGTCTACTTTCATTTGGGACAAATTTCATTAAAATCCATTAAATGTGTGCCGAGATATCAAAATTAAAAGATGAAGAACTTGTTTAAATCTACTATAGCACAATTATGAAAATTCCACAAAAAATCCATCAAAATCACTTGATAAATTATGGAAAAACATGGATATGCCAAACATTCTAAAATCTAACTACTTTAGCCATTTTTCATGATTTTAAGCTAAAATTTGCATCATCCATTCATAATTTGATTTAACAGAAAAGGAAAATCGGAGGGGACGGGCATTCAATCGAGGTCATCGGTGAACGCTCGCCCTCTCCGGCAAGCTCACCATAGCCACTGGCCTCTCCCAAGCTCGCTTGACCTCTGGCGAGTCTTCCTCCACCTCCGGCGACCACAGTTCCCCCCAGCCCTCGACACTCTCTTCCTCTCTTTCTTTTATTTCTTTCTCTCTGGATTTCCTCTTCGTTCTTGCTTTCTTTCCTGCAGTTTGCTACCCTGACGCCATTCCCCTTCTCCCTTTTTATGGCAGCCATCTGCTTGTTGCTATTCGTCAATGACAAGCATTGAAAATCTCTGTAGATCTGAGATTCAGCATGACACAAAGTTGTTGTGACACCCCACTTTGGCAGCCACTAACTGGTGGAATTCTTCAGAAGAGTGCATCAATGGCAACAAGGCATCTCTCCACACCAAAGCTAGTTTCACACTCCAGAACCACTCCAGAACCAACCATAAAACCCTACGCTAGCCTCAAACCCTAGCCAGACAATAAGCCTAGGCCCATTAATAGCCCATAAACCCAAGAAACCAGCCCAAAACTCGGCTAGCAAATTCTGTGACGGCTCAGGCGCACATTGTCTACGGATCTAGTCAATGGATATAGTCAATTAATCTTATCGACGGATATAGCCAGCTGATATTGCTAGCATGATTTTCAGATGCAGTGTCCTATATCAGTAATTTAATCTACTGAGGATTGAGTGGTCTTCTCACCCCTTGGACCATCAATTCTCTTTTCCTCATTGGTTGGCATGGATCTAAGGGTACTCCTTGTTATCCTTGGACCATCATACCCTTTGTCCTTTGCCAAATTCCAATCAAATCTACTTGAATTAATCAAAACCCCACATTATTAACCAACTTTTGAATCCAACTATCCTCAACCCTTCTTCCCACTTATAAAAGACCTCTCCCACGTCCAAACTCCCTCTCTTGGCCTTCTTTTGGATCCCCTAGTCCTGAGCAACCCCACAGCCAACTCCGACCACCACCACAGCTAGTTTATATCATCTCCGACCACATATCAATACAGCAACCACTTTACTACATCAACTGCAGCTCATCCTTGGCCTTACATCGACTGCATTGCATCATTCAGTACACCATCATCTTCCGATAAAGCTTCCCCTCACCGAAGCCCATCCCCACAGTCTACTAGCCAATGGAGAAAAGAACTGCCTCCACACCACTCCATCATCTTCCACCCACTGAAACACCTTGTCTGAACCTACATTGCCCCACGGGGTCATTCACCAACGTCATCTCAACCCTTCAAGCCCACCTCTGAAGTCGTTGTGCACCAGTTTTCGGAGAGACGTCGCTGGAAGGGACACCCATCACTTCACAAGTTCATCACTTAGCCCTATTGTGTGTGTTATCGTTCTCTCCATGAGTTGTCTATTTCATCGCATCATCCAGAGCACATTTCATCAACACTTTCACGCCATTTGGTCCAACATGCATTGCATATCTTCCTCCCACCTCGACACATCTCCACCTTTCTCTTTCCTCCCTCAATCTCCTTGGATAGCTGTTTGACGTTCCATGCCGCCTACATGGCCGCTTGAGCTGGTGGTTGCCGATGAGACGCGGTGAAGACGACGAAAGGTGAACACTACATTACATCCACCCATTCTTGCATCCATGCATCCCTCTCTGCTTTTTGGACCTTTAGAAGCTTTAGATCACCCCACTGTAGCCCGTAGTTGCCGTTTACAATCAAGCTTGTTGGCGAAACCCAATTCTTGGTGAGGTAGACTGGTGGAGCTCTCTGACTGGCTAAGACCTCGTCCAAGCATCCAGATCTGTTCCCCTACATCCATACATACTTCTCCATGCATAGCATCATTGTTTGCACCTTTGCATTTCAATCTGGAGCGAGGAAAAGCTCACAATTCTACTTTGCAAAAGCTCTAGTGAATCCCGATAGTGTATCTAACCGATTGATCTAGCAAATGGATATATCCAACGGATTTAACTAGCTGATTTTTGACACCTTGATTTTGCAGTCACGTGGCAATAAGCTCCTCTAGAAAAATTCTTTGGTTGCGACTATGAAAACCCTAACTCTCAAACCTAAACCCTAAACTCGAGTTCAATCTAAACACACAAACCCACTTATGCCCACACAAGCCCATTTAGGCCCACACAAGCCCACTCTCACCTAATTAAAGCAAAAACTCATAATTAAAAAACAAAACCAAACAAAACTCATTTAAAACATTTAAAATCCAAATTAACCAAGTAAAAACTCCAATTAAAACAAAAATTAAATAAAATCCACTAAAGCCACTTAAAATCCAAATTAATTAAGTAAAAACCCTAATTAAAACCAAAATCAAATAAAATCCATTTAAACCATTTAAAATCCAAATTATTCAAGTGAAAACTGTAAATAAAATCTAAACCAAGTAGAATACATGTAAACCATTTAAAACTCATATTAATTCAACAAAAACCCTAATCAAGTAAAACTCAATAAAATCCATTGAAAATTAAATCTAATAAAATAAAAACCCTAATCCAAATAAAAATCAAGCAAAAAAACAATGAAATCAAAATCTAAGTCAAATCCCTAATAAAAACCAATTAAATCAAAATTTAAATTAAACCCCTAATTAAATCAAGTAAAAACTAATTAAATATAAATTTAAACTTAAACACAAAGTTTTAATCCATTTAAATTCAGAAAAACCCTAAAATAATAAAACCCTAAAATAATTAAACCCAAAACCCTAATTGAAATCCAAAAGTCCTAATTAAATCACTTAATCTAACTTAAAACTAAAACCCAAAACCTAAATTAAAATCACAAAAGAATTTAATTAAAATCACAAAAAAACCAAAGTTAAATAAAACCCTAAAATCCCTAAACCCTAATCACAAAAATCCTAAAAGAAATAATAAACCCAAAAATTCTAATTAAAACCACTTGATTAAACTTAAAACAATAAAAATCAAAACCTTAATTAAAATCATGAAAAAACCTAAAACTAAAAGCAAAAATTCCTAAACCCTAAAAATTTTA
This sequence comes from Posidonia australis, assembly GCA_024699735.1. Taxonomy (NCBI): domain Eukaryota; kingdom Viridiplantae; phylum Streptophyta; class Magnoliopsida; order Alismatales; family Posidoniaceae; genus Posidonia; species Posidonia australis. Next base: position 15,617 of record JAMKQA010062766.1, read on the forward strand.
AACCTAAAAACCCTAAAATCCAAAAGCCCTAATTAAAATCACCTAATAAAACTTAAAACAATAAAACCCTAAATCCTAATTAAATTCATAAAAACTCTAAAATAATAAAAACACAAAAACCCTAAGCTAAGAACCCTAAAATCCCATAAAAAACCCCTTAAAAACAAAAACCTAAAAAAACCTAAATCCCTAAAGTCCACTTGTAGGCCCAAAACCAACTTGCAACACCCATATCCCTCTCAATCAAAAACTTAGAGAAAGTCAAAAATAATTCTGGCCAACCATGGATCTCTAACGAGTAACGACTCCTGCAATGTTCGGTAGCATATCAGCTTGCAACAAGAAAAAATACAAAACAACCAAAAACAAGCAAAAATAATCACATCTAATCAATAAAAGCATCTTCCACTTGCTTGAACAATAAAAAACATCCATCAACATATCAGCTTGCAACAATAAAGTCACTTTTTGCTTGCAATAACAGAATCCACGCCAATCATCATCATCATCATCATCCTGCTTGCTTGAGCATTCCTTTCTACTCGCATATCTCATTACATCACAGGTCTTTACCAAGTGTCTTCAACTAGGGACATTTCAGCTACTTTCTAGTCCAAGCACATCTCCAACTAGGGCACCTACTAGTGAATAGGCAACTTAGATTTGCAGAATCAACAGCACAGTAGTAATTTCCCACGGTTAGTCGAACACCAACACAACCTGGGGAATGTCTGGCGATAGCACAGCCTAGTACAGAATAGTCAGAATACAACGGCTAAACAAGCAGCATAATAGAATGCAATCTTTGTCAATCAAGCATCGTTCCACACCCCAACCAACGTCAATCTCAACCCTTTTGGTGGTCCAAAGTGCCCTATAGTCGCAGCCTGACCCTTGCTTCCTCTCTTTTCTTTTCGACTCTTTCCACTTCCATCCGCCCACCGTGCGAGTGGTCTGTGACGAGCCACATGCTTGTACTTTGCCTTTCCTCGGAAAAGCTTTGCATGCCCCTTTTGAGACCTTTGCACGTCCTTGGGTGGTGTCCAGTATCTCTTGCAGCCACTCGACTCGATATTAGGTGCATTTGTTTCACCTTGGTATCTCATGAGCTATCCTTCGCTTCTATCCTCAATTGTCCTTCTCCTTGATACCAGGGGCATCTTGGTTACCCTTTAGTATCGTATCGTGCCATAGGGTTTGTCTTTGGACCTCTGCCACGCTTTTGGGTGTGGTATCCCCGTTATCCTTTCACATCCTTGGTGATAGGTTCACGAATCAATCACTGTCACTCTTGCCTGATAGGCTCGCTGAGTCCTTATCGATTTTCGTGTGTTCTCACACATGAAAGTTAGTTCCAACATGGTCACAGTTGTCGAGGTGAAGAAAGGTGCACAGTGAATGGCGATAGGCATTGTGTAGAGTTGACTTCTCCTGTTTTAGTCCCACACACACATATGGGTTACAAAACGCCATGACATCACATAGTGAGGAAATATTTCAAAGATGATTATTGATATAAAAAAGGGATTACCACATAAATCAATATTAATTCACAAATTATCCAAGTTACAATAATAAATACTACATTATTCTAGATAATTGGTCTACCGATCTATGAAGCAAACATCTGGTCAAGCCAAACTGGGCACGAATGATACAATTTAGGAAGATTTTATGAGCATATTGTAACCATGTCGGCGAGGAGATTCCGCAAATGAATGCGAAATCGGACGGCAAAATCACGTCAAAAAAACAAAACAAAGGAGTCGCCACCTAATCTATTATGGAAGACAAGGAAAACCATAACATGAAAAATCATGCAAAAACAACAAAAAGAAGAGAAAAAAAAAGGACAAGTCTACGGAATAAAACCAGAATGCAGGTAAGGATCCCTGTTACGCACGAGGAAGGTGTTAGGCACCCTCGCACGCCCGATAGAATCGGTCTTCCATGATTTCACCCAAAAAATGTTGGCTTTTCAGCCGCTTGCTATACGCCCAAGGGCGATATGCCATGCCATGCTAGTGCCTTATGCTATTAGGTGCAGGTTGTGTGGGGTGTGTCCTATGCTCAGG
>JAMKQA010062767.1:0-18898 GCA_024699735.1 Posidonia australis
ATGATCTTCCTTGCAAATATGAACTATGAAATATTCTCATAAAGCACATTAGTCTTTTGTTATCATCAAAATCAAGATAAGGCTAATAAAGGCAACAACTTAGACTTAGCAAACATACACGATCATTTGCATTGGTGACACACATGCGAGTGATTAGCCTAGAGCAACCGATTTATCAGGCGTACGGGGGTGCCTAACACCTTTCTCGTGCGTAACAGGAGTCCTTACCCTTTCTCTGGCCCACCATATCCATTGTGTCATATCCATTAGGCATGGAGCATCCATAGCATTCATACATTCATTTGCATTCATGTTGCATAGTTTTTCTTGCATTTTATCGCATCTGGTTTTCCTTATCTTTCCGTTTAAAAAGATTAGGTGGTGACTCCATTTTGTCCTTATCTTTCTTTTGCACTCTTTGTTTTTTTTCTTCAGTGTTTTCAAGTTGATGTATCCTTTTTCGGAGTCACAATCTTCACCATGACCTTTTCGGTTTTCGTGTGTTCCCTTACGCGAAAGTCAATTCTGGCATGGTCACACCTGCATTGCATGGTTTCCCCTCATGATTTCTGACATCCTGTATCCAACTAGGGTAATGATGTTTATTATGATGATTTCTTTTGATCGTTGGTCCAGAATTCACATAGCGTGACTTAACATTAGATTGCATGGTTTTCTGTTCCATTCATCTCTCTTGCATGGGCATGTCATCAAGCATAACATTCATCTAGACTTAGCAAGCATACATGCATAATCATTGGCGACACATGCGAGTGAATAACCTAAGAAAGACCGATTTCTCGAGGATATGGGGATGCCTAACACCTTCCCCATGCATAACAAGAGTCCTTACCCTTTCTTTAGCCTGCCATGACTGATGTATTGTATCCATTAGACACGAAGCATGCTCACATTCATTTGAATATATTTTACATCATTTTTCACATTTTTATGCATCCGGACATCTGGTTTTCCTCGTCTTTCTAGTTTTAAAAGATTAAGTGACGACTCCGTTTTCTTTCCCTTATCTTCTTTTCCTTGGTATTTTCAAGTCAAGTATCCTTCCTTGGATTTATCATCTTCGTTGTGACCTTATTGGTTTCTTTGTGTGCCTTTCATCACATAAGGAGCTTCAGTTCTGGCATGATCACAGGATTGTTTTTTGTTTTTCAGGGACATTAATCCTTAGTAAAGTGTTTGCGGCGTGGATGTAGGATTTGACAATCTTCTGGTCGTCTGTACATGCATTCAATAATTGGTGAGCAACTTATTGGAAGTGTAAAATCTACTGGATTTCTTTCTCACATTACTTTGTATGTTGATCAAAATATGATAGTTGGGGATTTTCCCATGTAATTGATTGTCATGCTTCAGGAAATACATGTATTTCTCTCATTTTCGGAAAAAAAGACTCATCAAATTAGTAGTCTTTAAAATGCTCCTTGAACAAATCCCCAGTGAGACTTCAATATATCTAATGATTGATGAAGAATCAAGACCAACAAAGATGCCAAGTTTACGTTGAGGTCCCAAATTTATCCTTTGTGGTGGTGCAATTAGAGCATAAACAACACAATCGTAAATCTGTAAATGGAAAATGTTTAGGAGGAACCATGAGCAAGTTGCATTGATGAAATTGTCTATGATATAATAGGTTGAAGATGGAACAAAGATGTTGCATGCAAGATAGCATGACCCCATGTTGTCACTAGCAGTTGAGATTTCATTAAAAATGGGTGAGCAAACCATTGGAGTCTTTTAATATTGGACTCTGCTAGCCCATTTTGATTGTGAACATGAGCTACAAGATGTTCAACTTCAATGTCAATTGAAGTGCAGTAATCAAAGAATAACTTAGATGTAAATTCTCCCGCATTACCTAGCTAGATTTTCTTATTTGGGTAATTAGGAAAATGAGTTTGTAATCCTATAATTTGAGCTAATAATTTTGCAATTGTTAGATTACTGGTCAAGAGAAAACATAAGACTATTTAGAAGATGCGTCAATAAGGACCATGAAATACTTAAATGGTCCATTAGTGGGGGTGAATAGAGCCATAAATATCCCTTTGAATTCTCTCTAGGAAAGATGGGGAGTCAACATTACCTTTGAATGGTGATGATCTAGTAATTAATTTTCCTTTTGAGTAAGTAGAGCATGGAAAATCATTTCGTTAAAAGATCTTCTAGTTCTCCAAAGGATGCCCACATGTATTCCTAATTATCCGTCACATCATGGTTGACCCTAGGTGTCCAAGACAATTATGCCATAAAATAAACATTGAGTGGTCATGTGACTTCAGGTCAACTAAGGCATGTGTCTCTAAGTTATAAATTATGGTGTGATAAAGGCTAAAGCAAAGTGTTGGGAGAATTTCTAGAATTATTTTCCTTTCTAAGGTTCGAGAAATTATGGTCATGTTACCTGTAAAGCATCCTATATAAGAAGTTTGGTTTTTCTTAGAAGGAATACAATTACTTGACCTAACCCTTCTATTACTCTGGACGATCCAGATATTATGTCCATACATGTTTGAGAAAGAAAAATATCTTTGAAGAAGGTCAGGTTCTTAAGGATTGAGTGTATAGTAGCATTATCTACTAGGCATGTAATAGATTTAAACATCTATCGTAAAATAATGGAAACAATAATAAGGAATTTATTTTAATAAAATGCAAATATCCAAAAGGGAATAAACATTAAACATAGTTTGATGAGTTCAAGACATAAAATGAGAATACAAATGTTTAGAATAAAAAGGAATAACATAAACATCTATCATAGTTTAAAGAAATATACATAATAATATCTAATAGTCAAGTAGATCATCATTGGAGAAATCATCAATAGTGAAATTAGTTGGAGCTTTAGAAATGACAAGGTTAGTCTCAACGATAGTGGCTTTGTCCTTGTACTTTAGACTTTCCTAGTAAAGGTTATAAAAATATTTTGATGTACGGTAAATGCAAGACGAATGTCCAATCATACCACATTTGATGTATTTATCTTCGTAGTCCTTCTAGGGTCACAGAGATGATTCATTTTCATTTTCATTTCTCCTCCAGATATTGTTGAATTTGGCTTTGCCTTTGCCTTTTGATTGAGATCTGTTGGATCTATCATAATTTTTGTTTTCAACAAAGTTTTTGTTTCCACCAGAACATTTGTTCTTTCTATGTCGATCTTTTCCACCCTTCTAGGATGATGTTGCATGTGTTTCAAGCATTGCAACAAATTCAGTTGGATGATAATTGTGATTTTTTAGAAATAATTCACTGTTCACGATATTTCTTAGATATTTTCTCTCAATATTGTTGCATCAAAATGAGAGTTATCTTTATAGAAAGTAGTGAAAGTCTTTTCCAACATGTCAGAGATGGTAATCTGTTCACTACACAACTGCAGGCATAAGGTGATCTTATAGAGGAATGAATTATATATAACAACCGACTTATAATTTTGTAGTCTAAGTTGTGTCCATTTGTAATGAGCTTATGGGAAGATTGTAGTTTTCTGATGCTTGTATAGTTCCTTTAGTTTCTTCTATAGGATTGTTGGGTCCTTTACTGTAAAGTATTTCATTTTTAGGTGTTTTTGAAAGTGGTCATGTATGAAAATCATTGCCTTTGCCTACACTTGGGCAGAGCATCATTTAGTTCCACTATGATCTCAACTATCGACTTTACGCTAAGATGAATTTCAACATCTAACGCCCATGATAAGTAATTGTCCCTATAAATGATAAGGATAATAAACTAAAGTTTTGTCAAGTTTGTCATGATCTATTAAGTGACAAGAAAAATATGATTCAATAATCATAAAAGAATAAATTATCATGAAAATTTTAGAATTTAATCTCATGTGGATGCTATATGCAAGAATTCTTGATATAGTATTTCATAATCTTATAGAGATATTGGACAAATTATGTTTAAAATAAATTTAATCGTGCTAAATTAATTCTATAACATGTTAAAACTAAGAAAACATGTTTTATAATAGCATGGAAATTATAAAAGATAAAGACTGTTACATGTAAGTCCAATTTGTCCTTAAATGTGTTTTGTAAAAGCTTATATTTGAATAACTACCATTGGAACGAACGTTTGCAAGATAGTGCTAGCAACATAAGAATATTTCAAACATCTGAGTGGACATTCGCTAGGGGTAACTCAAGAAATATTGGTTTTTCAGATGTCTATTGGTGGCCTCCAACACAACAGCGATTGAATAGATGCCCACTTGAACATCCATTGTCGCCATCGGTGGTCGGCAAAAATAGCCCGGAAATGGTTAAAGATGGCCAAGAACAACCAAAAAATGTCCAGCAATGGTAGGGAAATGATTAAAACCCATATGACAAAAAAAGCTATTTTTCTTCAATTTTTATGCACAAAAAGAGAATAAAAATATTGTCTTCTTTGATTTATATGTAAAAATGGTTGACCCTTGTGGAGAAACTACTCTAAAGTCTTAGAAAATGTAGGAGAAATACTAGCTTTCTGTCTTCTTATTCTAAGAGTGTGCTAATAACATATTGTAACTGAGAAAAATGTAGAAAAACGTGGAGAATACGTAGAGAAAAATAACCTTAAAAACATATGGAAGTACAAACCTCTCTTCTTTATTTATTAACAAATATAAAGGTACAATGAGTATAAGAATATATATATATACATATATGATGGTTACAAATATAACATAACACAAGCAAATAAGTAAAGCAACCTAAAATTTGTTATTGATCGATCAATTTGTGCTAGTCTCTCTTGACTTGCTTCACTTCTTTGGCTCGATTAGGTGTACACATTCATTGGTTTAAATTGCTGACTCAAACCAAAGTAAAGCTATTTTTATAGTTTGATTTGGTTTTTCTATAAATAATTGTTTGGTTTGGTTCAATTATTTCCCTAGTTGATAAAAGAAGGTTCAATTTGCATAATCGATTTAGCCAAATCAAATCGAATCGATACTATTCATACATAGACATATTTGTACCATTAAATTTCTTAAATGTAAGCATGAATTAATATTTTTAATCAAGCATATTGGTTGATCAGTCCCCATGTGTGGGTTGGGGAGCAAAGGGGAACCCTTTCTACGTCGAGTCTAGATCCCCATTCTTTGAGAGAGTTATATAACATGTATTACCATGTGTAAAGTGTCAATTATGCTTGAGCCAAGCACCCCCCTCTATTAAAATGATTTTGTCGAAATCGTGTGCTGCGTTTTGTTAATTATTTATCAATATTTTATCAATTAATTTAGTGTTATAGATTATAATTAAAAAGTGAATAACAAACCATGAATCAGATCGAAGCATATATATATATATATTGAATAATTAGTGATTCAGTCGTAATGAATTCAATGATGAGTAGTTTCAATTTGGTTCCATTTCTTCTAAATGGATTGACACGATTTGGTTAAATGGATTGACATGGATTGACTTGTCATTTCGTGAAAAAACTGAACTAAATCCAACCACAGTACTCTCACTCCTAGCGTCCACACATGAAGTTGTGTTTCCGTGGGCGACTGACTTTCCACTTAACAGTTGTCGAAGACAGTAGCTGCAGGAATTTTGGACGCACCTGCGGATTTTTCTTGATTCCTTGCTTCATGTGGATGCTTATCCTTGTGGGCATCTTCTGTTCCTTCTTAACTTAATACATTCATGGAAAAGATCATCTTTGCCAGCCAAAATCTTATTTATTATCTATCCACATGCTGCCAATGCAAAGTTTTTGCATGTCCCTTGTCATGTGGAGTACGTATGACATTCAAAAAGTTCGTCAATCCAATAGGATCCAACCACCGCATCACATGTAATGTCAAAAGTCTTTTTCCATCGCTTTCACACTTTTAACTGATACTTTACGATGCCTTGCAGGATACGATATCAAAGCATGAGTGCCGACAAGATGCTACATAAGTCGGATACCTTGCATGTGGGTGGACATGCTCTGCCTACCAGCTGGTTCTAGCTGATCCTCCGCGTATAACAAAAATGACAAATTCATCCGTGTTTTCGGGATCATATCTGAAAGAGTTCAGAATTTGCCATTGTTGTTATTGAACAAGCTATTGCACGAATTTCATTTGCAAATGCATGTGTATGTAAAACAGCATGCAATATCTCTCTGCAGACGATAGCAGCTGTAAGCATAGATTCAGAGAATTATGTATGCTGAAGAACAGAAGAAGCTAACAACGGGAGAGCTGTAAACGACAACCAAGATCAGTGAGCTTTTCTAAACATAAAAAACTGACGCGTTAAAAAGAAAAGAAAGGGAACGAAAACAAATATGGATTCTATGTTAACGATTCGGGCATCCTAAACGGAACCTTCGTGTACGATTTTGCATATAAACGAGAATTTGATCGAGTGGTAAAATATCGTTATGGTTGTACGAGGAACATCTACTCGAAACATTTTTAAAGAAACATGAAACTGACAAACACACACTCGCTCTTGCTCCCCGGTGAATCAATAACTCTCACGAATATCATATATATTACATCAATTAATTACATGTATTTACAACAAAAATAAAATAAATACAACAATAAAAAATAGTGGTTAGCACCAACCACAAGTTGCTGGGGCGACAGTACGAAGTAAGCTACAACATTACCACAACATTCCAAAGGATCCACCGAACGATTGATTCGAACAAGAAGAAGAAGAAACAGAAGATGATACAACTGCAACAAACCAGAAACAATCGGCGAAAGAGAAAAATGATATCCTGAAGCAAAGGAATTTTATTCAGTCATAGACACAACACATAAAAAGAAAAAGGAACAGATTAAAGCAAGGAAAACATCAGCACATCACGCCACTAAACAAACTCCTCTAGTCCACTACTTAGATATATCTATATATCTAATACGTGCGTAAATAAAAATACGAAGATAGTAGTACTAGTAGTAGTACATCTCCTCTCCTCTCCTCAGCAATAGGCAACACACTTCTTCTTACAATCCATGGTGCATCCACCTTCTCCACCACCACCCCCATAATGCTTCCCAGACTTACCCCAGGCCTTGAAGCACTTGGCAGGGCAGATCAGCTTCTTCTTGTGGCACGGCCCCTTCTCAGTACAAACCGTCGTCGGCCTCCTCGTGCCGCTCCAGCTCCGGCCACCATTGGGTCCGCTGTACCCGCCGCCGTACCCTCCAGCCCAGCCTTTGCCTTCCACGGGGATTCCGCTTCCGAAACCAGGGACGCTGAAACCCGGCACGCCCTCCCCTCCTCCACGGCCATGGTGGGATCGGGCCGTGGTGGAAGGAATGAGGATGGTAGCGAGGAAAAGGAGGACAGCCACGAGGGTGGCAGCTCCAGTAGGTTTCATGGTCGCTTCTGCGTTTTCTTTTGCTTTGTTTGCTGGTTTTTCGTTTTTGTTATTGGGTGTTGTTGTTGTTTATATAAGTCGATTCATCGATGGAAGGGGAGAGGAGAGAGGAAAAGTGTTGGGACAGTGGTCCATTGTGGTGGGGGTGGATAAGATCACTTATTGAAGGCAGGAGATGTAGGAGAAGAGATAATGGGAGCTGGGGCGTTGGTGATGTAGAGGTTGGCGAAGTGCATTTATTGTACGGTCTGTCATGAACATGGTCTTTCTAGCTCTTCAAATAATTATCTTAATAAATATGCTCAGTTTCAGTTCTCCTTTGATCAAAGCTTGGCGACTTTTAATCTACCCTCTGCTGTAAAAGCATCTTTCTTACTAAAATCAAGGAATAGACTACATTCTTTTTAACGTGGAAAACTAAACAGAGGGGTTATTTACTACTTATTTAATGTAGACTATATCTTAATCTAAGTTTTGATTCCATTAAAGCTGTATTTATTCATTCTCAAGCAAATGAGAAAATATAATCAATTTAACTATAGAAGGAAGTTAATATAACCTTTTACTACACTAATTTAACAGAAATCAATAGTTAAGATAACTAAGTTCTTGATTAAAAAAAAGATTTATGAGTTTTAGTGACTCTACTAGTGGAGTTGGCTGACAAAGGGTTGCATCATATAAAGATGTTGCAACCAGTAATAATTTGAAAGCACAATGGTGGAGTTTTTATAATTGGCATGTGAAAATCTAGCATGTATGGAGGACTGCAAGAAATACAGTATACAAATCAAGAGGCTTCTACTTTCACAAGTTTTTTTTTTTTTCCCCTTTCCTCTGATCCATTAATAATTATCATGAAGAAGTTAAGGCTAAAAAACTACTTACAGACAAACAAACAAGAGATTGACGACAACTCGCTCTTACAGTAGTAAATGACATGCATCGATTAAGAATGGAAACTGGGGAGAGAGAGAGAGAGAGAGGGAGAGAGAGAGAGAGAGAGAGAGAGAGAGAGAGCGCGGTTGTTTTACACTTTTTTTCGCACGCAGACGTCACATGACAGATGGATCCAGCAGTCAAACAATGTAGGCCTGCAGGGAGGTCTGACAACAGCAGTTTAATCCATTTATTTTATTTGATTGCTTTAATGGTTTATACCACTGCCGACATTAACAAGGAGAGATTGTTTCGTTGACTCTCGTATCTTGCATCGAGGGAAAATTGTTTGTGTACCAAACGTAATTTATTATTTACCAAACTCTGTGTTTGTAATTCTCATTACGTATTATCTATCGTAGAGCTCCTAGTATAAAGTTAAAGATTATTGCACTCACTTTAGCTTTGTCTCCGACATAGATTCAGGGAATTAGGGTTGGGCTACCCATGGCTCGACAGTTCGGTCCGAAATGGTACTCGAGCACCCAACAAGGACAAAGGTCGGGGATTTTCTCACACGGCATAGTCCACTTTGGACTAGAACACGGGCCCAGCCTGACCCTAAACTCGACAAGAATATGGGTAGGGCTTGGGTCCATTGTTATGGCCCAATTTAGGCTTGGCCTGGTTTAGACTTAAAATAGGTCTTAAATAAAATATGTAATTTTAAATATAAATATTAATTTTTAAATTATAACAATTATTTTATAATATTTTTTAATCATATAAAATAAAAAATAAACAGCTATTTTAAAAATCGAACGTCGTGTATAAAAATACGAACATCCTTTAGTTAAACCTTTGTTTCTTCAAGAGGATTTCATGACTTAAAAATGAACATCTATTTTTATTAATTTTAAATATATTGAAATTTCAACCATTATAAAATATAACTGTTGGACGAGAAGGATGTTCGTTTCCAAAAATGGTAGTTGAAGCTCTTGGTCTCAAGTTCTCCGACTCTCCACCTCTTCGTCAATTGCCATTAGCAATCCTTTCTTCTTCTTCATTCTTACTCTCTTATTAATCCTCTATTTTACAATTTATTTTTAAAATTTTTGAAGTGTTTATTATTATTGTCTTAATAGTTTATTTTTGTTTCATTAATCATAATGGCTAATGAATTGATTTTGTTTCTAACACTCAAAATCCCTTGGAAGATTTAGAAAATATTGGAATGAAAGTAAAAAATTTAGAATCCACACCCTTCATTTCTAATATTCCAAACTCCAAAAAGACTTATTTAATTGAAAAGTGTAATGATCTTAAGAAATGTACATATAATAGATTTGATAATGATTTTATTTGTCTTGTTTTGAAAGGGACAAGTCATTTTGGAAGATATATAAGAACTTTTCTTCACAAGTTATGAGAGAAACCTGATTCTAGGTGAAACACATTAGTAGTGAGAAGTAACGCTCTCAATTCCTATAATAATTTAAAATAAATTAAATTACAGGAAATTAAAAGTTAAACAGTAATATCAACTACCAAGAACCTGTGTGCGACTACAAGACTTCGAATTATGTGTACTATACTAAAACCCATCTGTATGTCTGCACCTGCAATAAAAAAACCACGAAGAACAAGCATGAGTGACAAAAAGCACTCAGCACGCATCCCACGAAAAACAATGGACAACAAATCTGTATTAACTTTTTTTCCTTTAAATCATTTCGCAAATCTTCTCACCAAAACCACCAAGATCGATAAACCAGACCCAACAGACCGAAAACCACAGTAAACGTGCCTTACACCGGCCAAAACAGCAAAAAGCGCTCTATTAGCCCAAAACCACAAATAAAGTCCTCAATGGTCAAAACCACACAAAGTAAGTCGGGAAGTCTGACACTAGGCAACCAACTCTAGCCACAAGCAATCATCAAAGTGTACTACACTACCATGGTGAAGTCACCCTGTGTAGGAGCAATCATTGTCCCTTGAATCTCCCACTTGGAGAACCCTCACAAAGCCAACACCTTTCTGGGAAGGCAGTCTTGTCTCTCAGGATGCTACTAGCTATGGGGCACGTATTCCACCCGCACTGGCTACCACAAGGTACGTTTCCTTATAGCGTCCTCCACATAGTGCTTAGGAGTAAGTGTCATACCTTTACACTTGACAATACCCAAGCCTCAGTGCTCACAACGACAATAGGAGTATCATACCTCCCTGTCATGTCATAAGACACCTCAACCTGCAGATCTCAACCTCAGCCCTGCGAACGACAGTCAGGAAGTATCCTACCTCCATAACTCGACGAACATTCGCCTTAGTCTCTCGACCCCCAATCTCAACTAAGGAGATGCGCCCGACCACCCAAGAATGTCGTCACATTCCCTGATCTAGACGATATGGTCCCACGGTGTCTCAGTCCACAAATAGAAAACTAGGAAAAACCATTTTCTAAAATAAATCAACTCATCTCTTCGAAAACCATTTTCAAACCATTTTATACCTTTGGAAAACTCTTCCAAAATCTCCACAAAATTGGTGCATCAAGTGTCCTGATGACTACCCTTGATGACCCACAATCCCATCTCAAATGAGCAAAACAAACCAATCCAAAAAATCCTTGGAAAATCACTTTTTACAAAAGCATTTGGGCTTTGATTCAGTAAATCGAAAAAGGGCTCGGTATATTGAAAACCACTTGTTCGAAAGGGTGTAGGCACTTAGAACGGCAGAAAAAAAACCGAACCGATTGAAAAAAAATCCTTAGTTCGATAGACCAAATAAATTTGGTCGACTGAACTGGGAGGCAACAGTCAACACTCATGGCTCAAAATGGTAGATCGAAGGAATTTGGTTAGCTGAATTTCAACTAGAGAACCTAAACTGACAGAAAAATGGCATATCGAACAACGTCGTTTTTTGCGAAACTAGAAAACAATCCAAACCTACTGTTCGACTCTTCTCCTGAGTGGGAGTGAGGGACAGACCTGCCAAACGTCCACAATAAAATCCACATAAAACACATGTTGTAGACCCTCAAGTCTACTTCAAATCAACACAATCAAAACCAAAATCTATTCATCATGTGAGGAAAAATAAATTCAAGAAGCCATAGGAGTGGAGAATGACCGAAAACCACACAACACCATTAATGGCCATAAATTTCACCATAAATCATCGTAAATTAATAATTTCTAGGAATGTAAATTTACCTATATTTCATGCGTTCCTACTAATTTCTATCATTTTCATGCTCTCTACGACACAATGGTGAGGTGCGTACTTGAAAACGTGACCACCGACGAACCACGCCAACTCCGACCAACCACCAATGACTCCAGGCGTCCACGACCACTCCATGACCTATCGGCCACCGCATCGGAGCTCTACGCACTGCTTCACACCACCGTATGCTGCCGCCAACCCTCAGGCACACGAAAGAAGGAGAGAACAAGGGAGATGGAGGGAGAAGGAGAGATGGTGAGGGAGAGGAGTGAGGGTGAAAGGGAGGTGAAGTGAGTGGGAGGTGGAGGAAGAGGGTGTGCCATTTCCAAGGAAGGAGGAGGGAGAAGAGGTGCTAGCATCTACGGGAAGGAGAGGAGAAGAGAGAAGGTTAGCGGAGGTTTATGCATGGTGGGTGCTTATAAAGCATGCAGAAGGGGCAGGTGACCACGAGGAATTGGCTAGTCAGCCACGCTCACATTTGCCCACCTTACCAAACCTAGCACAAACCAACCACTTGCCCCACCAACTAGCCCACACACGGGTCCACAAGCACAATGCCAACCATGTGGGAACAAGTACAGGAACACCTAAACAGAAACCAATCCACAAGGTCCAAGTCCAAAACCACAAATTCACACAATGGATCTCAGGAACAGTAACACTCGCCTAGAAATAAATTCATTAAAAATGTAAATAATTACAAAATGAATTTACAAATGTTACATGGGACCTATGGAATGTTATCAAATTAGAAATATTCCTCAGAAGTAAATAAAAAATAATTAGTTAAGTATATAATTACAGATGAACAACCGTTTGATTTTTTCGAAAAGTAAATATTTTCAAGAATGTGTAAAAAATGCTTTAAATGTAATATTCAAGGGTCATTCTAGGAATACTATAAGAAATCTTATTCATAAACAATTTAACGAAGATAAGCTAAAATTAATTCAAGCTTTAGGTAATATAAAATGTAAAATAGCATTAACTTTTGATGTTTAGGATGATCCTAATAATTTTCCTTATTTATGTGTTACTTGTCATTATGTTGATATTGATTGGATTCTTCGAAAAAGAATTACAACTTTTCAAAATTTTGAGCATTCACATAGCGGTTTTGTAATTTATAATGCATTAGTAGCAATTTGTCATGAATATTGTATTAATAACAACATTATTTTAATTTGTTTTGATAATGCATGCTAGTAATAACTAGCTATTGCATATTGAAAAAATACATTTAAACCATCATTAAATGGAATTTTATTTCATTATAGATGCTCTAACCATGTCATAAATTTAATTCTCCAAGATGATGTAACACATATAACAAAATATTTAGAAAATATAAAAAAACTCTTTTGTTTATTAAGTGTTCCACAAGCAGATATCAAGAATTAAGAAAATTTTGTTTGGAAAATAATATTAGACTTAAAAAATTTATGATGGATGTCCAACATATATGGAATTCAACATATGATATATTAAACACATGTATTAGTTATAGTAAAATAATTACTTTATTTTATAATGAGAAAATTACTTATCCTAATTCTTTTTTAAGTGAAAATGATTGGTTTAATTGTAAAATAATAGCTAATTTTTAGAACCTTTCTATGAAACAACTAAGTCTTTATTTAGTCAATATTATCCGACTTTTGCTCTCTTTTTTTTTATCTCATAGTATGAGCTAAGTCATGTTTCTTTAAATTATAGAAATTTGGAAAGTTTTGCTTTTGAAATTACAGATATGAAAGAAAAACTTTATAAATATTGGCTTGAACCTCTAATGTTGTTTTCTTTAGCTACTTTAATGGATCCTAAAAGTAAATGTACTGAAGCTCCAACTATATGTGAACAAACTTTTTGATAATATGAGCTTATCTAAGAAATTTTATGCTTTTAGTATTAAATTTAGAAATAGTTATATGATTTTTTTAAAGATTATAATGACCAATTTGGATCTACGTTTAGTTCTAGTTCTAGATGTAGTTATTATTCTTCTCAAATGAATGCTCCTAATCCAAAAAGTAAAAAATGTAATAGATGTATAACAAGGAATAATGAAAAAAATATGAAAAATAAAGTACTAATAATGAATTATAAATTTATTTAGATTCTATAAACACCCCGACTTTGAAGTCATTTGGCAGCAGGCTCTTCTAGAAAATGCTCTCGTTGTGATCACTAAAACCTCCAATTTTCAAACCTAAAACCAAAATGTTAGCCCACCTAAGCCCACACAAGCCTATTCAAGCCCACACCAGTCCACTCCAACCTAATCAAAGCAACAAGGAAACAATAATTAAGAATTAAAACCAAACAAAAATCATTTGAAACATTTAAACTCTAATTAATCAAACAAAAACCCTAATTCAAGTCAAAACAAAATAAAATCCACTTAAAATCCAAATTAATCAAATAAAAACCCTAATTTAAGTCAAAACCAAATAAAATCCACTTAAAATCCGAATTAATCAAATAAAAACCCTAATTAAAGACAAAATAAAATAAAATCCAATTCAACCATTTAAAATCCAATAAATAAGTGGAAACCCTAATTAAAGTCAAAATTAAATAAAATCCACTTAAATCCACTTAAATTCCAAGTAATAAAGTGAAAATCCTAATTAATCAAATAAAAACCCTAACTAAAACAAAAAATCGTAATTCCTAATTAACTAAACCCAAAACCCTAATTAAAGTCTAAAACCTCTAAATTAAAATTCAAAACTCTAATCAAACCAAAAAACCCTAATTAAAATCCAAAGACCTAATTAAATTCAAAATCTTAATTAAAATCCAAAACCCTAAAATTAAAACCCTAAAAAATCCTAAAATAATTAAAACCCTAATTTAAAACCCTAATTAAACAAAATCAAAAAATCAAAGAATCAAAACCCTAAAATCCTTAAAAATTCCAAAAAAAAAAAAATCTAAAATAATTAAAACCCTAATTTTAAAACCAATTAATTAAACCTTAAATCACAAAATCAAAAATTCAATTTAAATCGTAAAACATAAATAAAAAACCTAAATCTAAAACCCAAAATCCATTAAAAACCTTAAAAACAAAACCCTATAACAAAACTAAAAAAAGGAAAAACCAAAAAAAATCCTAAAAACCTTAAGCCCATCGCAAGCCTAACAACCAATTTAATCCATAAACCAGAAAACTTAGGGAAATCCAAAAATAATTTCGGTGGCAACTCCGGCTACCCCCGATTTTTCCAGCGAGATCCTGTAGTATCCAGAGTGCATCCCAAAGTCCTGAGATCTCTGGCCAGCCTCCTCCAGCTCACGCCCTATCCAACGTCGCTCATCCACTGGAGGGAGGAGGATCAACGACCCTGGAGAGCCTCGCTGGCGTATAAAGCCCCATCGCCGACGGACCAAAGGGCTGAACTCCCAACCCTGCTCCAAGCCCCTTTCCAATCCTCCCTTCCTAGCATTGAAATCATCAGCGAGCCTAGCCTTTTTCCCAGGATTTAGAGTCTTCCACCCACTTTTGCAACCCAGCTACCGTCGTTGGAGTGACCAGAGCCCTACCATCGAGCACCATCGGGAGGAACATCAGGCCATATCCAGGTAATCTCTCCTTCATTAACTTTCAATTCATGCTGATTTAGGGCCTGTAGAACCCTTCTAGGCTAGCCTATCAGAGTTGGCAGCCCTGCCTGCCTTCTCGTGCCTCTTTGGTGGTGGGTTCACCACCTTCGGCGAGACCCATAGCCCCCCTGCGGTGGGAAGGTCTCTGAGGCCTCTCCTACCTCTCCCTCCTCCTCCTCTCGGAGCTCCCTTGCTCTGGAGGAGCTTTTATGGCCTACTGTGGGCTCGGAGACACCTTGTCGTTGCCACTGCCCCGTCGATCCCCGTAGAGGAGACGCTGGAGCTCACCAGATGCCCTCGCTCCGCGCCACTACATCAAGGAGTTCTGCCATACCTCTGCGAACTCCTCTGCACCGCCCCGTTGTCGCCACAGCCCTCAAAGTGCCACCCCCACCTCTGTCGTGCCTGCCACCGGAGCTAGAGGTGGGAGGAACACCTCAGACCTCCTTGGACCTTATTGATGCTTCCTAGAGCCTCGTCGTGCCTCCTTGATGCTTCTCCGACCTCCACTCGAGCCTAGCCATCACTGGATAGCTGCTGCAGTATCATTGTCATCTTCCTCGACGCCGATAGACCACCTTGCCAGAGCGCGAGGTGGGGGGAGATGTTCAGGCCTCGCCAGCCCCTTCCGACGCACCAGAGACCGTCGTCGTGCCTCACCCCAGTCTCCTAGACCGTCGCCCACCTTCCTCTGTCGTTGGACCACCGTTGGGTCACCGTCGGAGCACATGTCGGAGCAGAGATGCTGGCGATCTACCGACTATCTTTGAAGAGGAGCATTTTGGGCAACAGGCCCCTTAGCTTTAGGTTTTTATTCTGAGGTCCTTAGGTTATTACATTTGAGTCCTTTTTCATTACATCTAGGTCCAGTTATTTGTTTTTTAGTCCCTGTAGTTTTAAAAAACTTTCAATTATTTATTTATCTCTATAAGATTTGCATATAATCTCCTACACATTTTAATTTTTTTATCTTTATTGCATTCATGCATGTTTTATCACATTTAGGTCCCTGAGATCATGATTTCTTTCCACTTAAGTCCTGAACATTTGCATTTGGCCCCTAGAACTTTTTAAAATAAGTTTTCCCTATGAAATTTGCATTCTGAAACCTGAAGGATTTTAAAATCACACTGACCATAATTAAAATTGAATTTTTATCACATTTAAGTCCTAAGCTTTGGCAATAAGCCTTAGAGTTTTTAAAAAATGAATTCTTCTTGGAAATTTTGCATATTGACCTTGAGAAATAACATAATTACACTAAACATCATAAAAGTCCAATTTTTATCACATTCAGGCCTAGAAATTTTGCATATAAGTCCCTGAGTCTTTAATAAATAATTCCTAAGTATAGAAAATTTGCATTTAGACCCTTAGATTAATTTTAAATCCATCATTTAGGGTTTTAAATGTTTTCTTGCATATTTTTGATATTTTTCACTTATTGCATTTCATATTTTATATTTAATCATAGATTTCATTTAAAAATAGTGTTTTCACTGTGAATTGCTCTTTAGTTTCACATTTTAATCACATTTGTACTTATGTGTGAATTTTACACTTTAGACCCTAAGTTTTCAGGAAATTACTCAGGTGCAATTTTCACACATCTCAGTGCCACATTGTCATTTGATCCATCATCTGCATATTAGAATAGAAACCACTGAATATATTTTGATCTAGATTCTCACCCTTTTTGTGAATTTTGCATTTTAGTTCCTTGTGTTTGTCCTTTATTGTGTTTACATCATTTTGTTGTTTTTTCCTTTCCATGTTTTCTTGCCTGTAACATTTGCTTGATATTTGACATACATTCTGACATATCTCAGACCATGCATCATCCTCATACATGCATTTATCACATCTGGCCATTGAAATGACCAAATTACCCTTATGCCACTAATTCATGCACATGCATGTTAATTTTTGCACTCAGTCTTGCATAATCCTTATCCAAGTCATTCCTTGGCCCTTTTTGCACACTTAGGTACACATTAGTGCATTTTATATAGTTTTTGTCACATTTGCGTATCAATCCATCCCTTTTTAGCGAGCAGGCATCTCATGTGCTTCTTTCGAGGATTTTTCTTCATCTTATTTTCGGAGTCCCTCATTCGACCTTCGATTTGGATGTTCTATACTCCCACTTTTCCAATTTTTTTGATTTGATTTGGATTTCATCGCCTGAGGGCATACACGAACTGACCGAAAGGCCCACATTGGCCCATTTGCGGATTATTTCTCTTTTTTTGATTTTCACGACTTTTTCCAAATTCCGATGACTTAGGTTGACCCCACTTTTTATCTTTTGATATCAGTATGGTTTTTCAAGGCGTTCCTTTCAAAAACACTGTCATTTTATGTGATTTTCTTCGTACGTCGTCGTTTGTCTATTTTATGTGGTTTTCTTTGCAATTTTCCCATTCGGATCTCCATGGTGTTTTCTGCACTTCTAATAATTTGGGTCTATTGTATCTTTGATCCCTCTGACACTGGTGTAGTTTTCTGAACCATTCTTTACAAAAAACATCGTCATTTTATGTGAATTTATTCACATGTCAAAGTTTACCGGTTTCGTGTGGACTTCTTTGCAATTTTTCCATCTTGATTTCCGTAATGTTTTTCATGATTCTGATGACCTGATTTGTTTGCATTATTAATTTTCTTGAGGCCTGTATGATTTTCCGAGCCTTTCTCGCCAAAAACCTCATCATTTCATGTGATTTTCTTTGTTGTGTCATATTTTGTGATTTCATCCTTTCATGTGGATTTCTTTGCAGTTTTCGCATATCATCTTGCACATCCATCCAGTCTTGTCTTGGCATTCACATTAACATGTTTAGAGCACGATCTAGGCTTTGCAACCATTCATTCATCCTTTAGCAAGCGAATTAGACTAGAAAGACCAAGTTTCTCGGGTGTGCGGGGGTGCCTAACACCTTCTTCGTGCATAATAGGAATCCTTACCCATCCTCTGGTTAGCAGACATCTGGCCTTCATATTTTCATCTCATGCATTCAATCTTTTGTGGCTTTCCTTATCTTTCCCTTAAAAGACTAGATGGTGACTCCTTTTCTTTTTTGTTTTATCCTATATTGCGCCTTCGCCATCTTGGCATGGCTATGATCTCCTCCCTCTAGTGTGACTCCACGCCAAACCCCTGGGCGGGCATGGTCATAGAACTGGCGACTCCGCTGGGGAGAACCTGATTCCGGCTTTCAGGTTAGTCTTTTCACTTACTTGCTAAGGCTTTGGGCTTCACATGTTTGTTTTCTTGCTTTACTTGTGATTGTTTGCTTACTTAGTGTGCCTTTCGCACTTTCTTTCACACATTTGCTCTGTCACTGCACACACATGCTATATATATTGCCTTTTGATTTGATGGATGTTTTCTTTTCACAATCATGATGCCACGACACTTGCACATGCCATGATCATGCCTTTTGATTGTAGTTTGCTTGCTCGCTTGCCTTAATTGTGTGTTTTCTTCCCCTTTTCGCACACGACATGCCTAGGAGAGTAGATGCATGTTTGTTTCCCCCTTCTGGTTAAAATAAAACACACAAACTCAGAGAATAATTAATAAGGCAAAACTAGAGACCAAATCGAACTCTTCCCCCTGGTTAACAAAATGTATGTAAAAAACACAAAAGCATATTGCATGATTGATCATATATGGCTGTAGACACCCCGATTTTGAGGTAACTCATAGCTGAGCTTTCCAGATGTTGCTTTGGATGTGGCAAACCTAACCCCATTAGCTAAATCGACCACAAACCTATAGCAGGCCCGCAGCCCAATTAGAAATCCA
>JAMKQA010062768.1:0-10952 GCA_024699735.1 Posidonia australis
CACACACACACACACACACACACACACACACACTCTCTCTCTCTCTCTCTCTCTCTCTCTCTCTCTCTCTCTCTCTCTCTCTCTCTCCCTCTCTCTCTCTCTCTCTCTACCCTAACAATGACCCATTCATGACCCATTTAACATAAAATACTCATTCTTTTTCTCGTTCAAGCATTCTTTGCACTCACTCACACACACTCTCACTCACACTCTCACTCTCTCACTCACACTCTCCCTCCCTCTACCCTAACAAAACACTACCTTCACTCTACAGCCTCTACTATCGCCCTTCGCCAGCCACATACATGCAAGGTAGGTACATATAACATATGACCCATATAACATAAATATTCTTTCTTCTCTCTCATTCTAGCATTCTCTATGCTCTCTCTCTCACAACCTTAACAAAAGGTAAAAAGCCCAGTTGCCCTCACTCTTCGCTCTCCGCTCTGCAACCTCTGCTCATGCCCTTCACCCTCACCATCTACTCTAGCCCTCCACCCTCACCCTGCCACCCTCCACTCAGCAACCCCGTTGCCCTCGCCCTCCCCCCTTCGCTCTGCAACCTCTACTCCCCCTCTCCTCCAGCTAAGGCTGTACATGGGTTTGGATTGACTCAAAAATCAAACCAATTCGACCGGTGTAGGTTGGACTGGGTCGATTTTTTTTTATCATGGACTGAATATAGATTAGAAAATCCCAAACCTGAACTTTCTAGGTTGGGTATGGATTTAAAGCATGGATTACCCGAACCCGAAGGTTTATATATATAATATTATCTATTTATAAATACATATTATATATATTATTTTTTATTTATAAAAGTGTAAAACTTAATATCCTAAAGTCTAAACCCGACCCCAACCCTAATCTGATGATCTTCGTCTCTTTTCCCCCTTTTCCCTTTCGCAGCGTAGCATAAACCGACACACTCCACGATGACACAGCCACACTACTCTACGCCTCCACAGTCCACACCGACACATCCTACAAAAGCAAGCCTTTGGAAACCTCTGTTTGTACAGGTGGTTTTCTTTATTCCCCCTTCTGCAGTGCAACCCACACCGACACACCCTACACCGACACGACCACACTAATTCACGCCTCCGTAGCCCACACTGGCACATCCCATGAAGGCAAACCCTTAGAAACCTTTGTCTGCGAGGTGGTTTTCTTTGTTCCTCCATCCACAATACAGTCCACAACGACACACCCCCCAATGACACAGCCACACCACCCTACACCTCCGCAGTCCACATCAACACACCCTACAGCGACAAGCCTTTGAAAACTTCGGTCTGTGCTGGTGGCTTATTCGATCCTCTGTTGTTGATTTCAAGGATTTAGGGAGATCTTGGGGATTCAACAAAGAGAATCGTTCGGTATGATTTCCTTTCATTTGGTGATCTTCTCATGATTTGTGTTAGGTTTTACGATTCGTGTTTGCTAATTTCTTCCTTATTTCTATAGTTGGATGATTCAAGAAATTATTGAAGATTTTCATGATTAGCTTTTGTGAAACGAAATAGTTCGATAGGTTCCTTGATAGAGGCATTATTCTGATCACCTTGTTTCTTCCATTCTTGTGGTTATTCTGATTTTTTGTGATATGTATAAATCATTTAAACATGTGTGTGGTTGTGTTTACCATGTAATTCTGAATTTCTGAATGTCTACTTGGACAATATTGGAATTTTTGAGTTTTTGAATACCATGGCCTAATCTTCAATCTACTTGCATAATGGTTAATACCATGTAATTTCTGAATTTTTACAATCTTCTGAATACCATGATATAATCTTCAGGTATTACTAGAAAATTCTTGATTGACTTTCTTTAACAAAGAGAACAAATGAAGCTATCTATACAGATGATAAAACAGAACAAATAAAATTTCTACAAGAAGAGAATCACCACCTGAAGAAAATATTAAGGTATAGAAATGATCAATCTATATAAGGAAAATTATGTGAACATGAACTAGAATAGTCCTCTAATTGAAAGCTTATGTCTTTGTTTTGTGTACAATTCAAATTCTATAAAATTCAAGAACCGACCTGACCCAGCTCACTCCGAAGTTTGTAGGTCGGGTTGGGTCGAGTCTAAACTAGGTATGGGTTGGATATAGGTCTAAAATTATCCAATCCAAACAATAAAGATTGGGTCATGGGTTCATCCCTAACTTAACCCAACCTGACCCATGTACACCCTTACCTCCAATCCTCTGCCTAACACTTGTCGCCCGATTGATGACACTGTAACTGGTCTCTTCTAACTCTAAACTCTTCTTACTCAGTTGCTATGCTACTCTCATGAAGCATGTGCTGGATTTTTTAAAAAAAATACATCTCATGAAGCATGTGTTGGATTTTTTTTTCTAGTTAACAAAATTGAACAAGTTTTTGCATAATTTCTTAATTGTTAATTCTTAATTCTTGTATTGTTTTCTTAATTTCTTTGTTATTCTTGTTTTATTTTCTTTGAATCTTTGTTAATATTTGTTGTGATGTTATTTTCTTCCATGTTTTGTATGTAGTTCTAATTGTGAAATAGTTGTATTTTGTAAACAGAAATGGATAAATATTTAATAAAAACAAGCCTTCACAGGAATCATCAATGTAAAGTAAACCAAGTCATACTACTAATATTCAAGAATGTAGTCAGCTACCATCTTCAAGTTCAAAGAAAGTTTGTTTTGAATTCTAAATTGAAAATCTAATTTCAGATCTAAGTTTAAGACCACCTATAGCAAGTTATCATGTTAATGATAAAAATAGAATACGATGAATATATTGCAAAAAGGTCCTTGTCGACCCCAAGGACATGACTATCCATATACTATATTTGGAAATTGCAAACGTCGTTTCAATGTTGAGTGGTTTGCTGATGTAGACACCTCATTTTAGCAACCATTCGCAGCAGATTTCTCCAGAAAAGCACGTTTCAACGACAACGAGACACTTCACCACTTTAAAGCCCATTTTCACACCAAAACCCACTTTATATACTCAAACAAACCCAAAAACCCAACATCCAATCCAAAACCATCCATTTATTCCAAAATAAACCCCAACCACCAAGTCCAACACCTAGAATCCGACCCGTATGCTCTGGCCTAGTGGGATGCGCAGGTGACATACGCGTAATGACCAGGGCTGTCTGGCGTGAGTTGCTCGATATGTCGCTTTCATTGTATCTCATACAAACGTTGGCGTCATCCGCTATTGCCCCAACGTGCCTAACATCCCTGCAACCACCTTACCTTGCCATAGTCCTACCACGCCCTCGCTGGCCTTACCTGCAGTACGCCATCGCCTGCAGCACACCTTCTTTGTTTCCAGCTGCAGTGGCCACCTGCAAATCACCTTTCCACAACAACAACCTCCCTCTCTTGGCCATTTGCTCTTGGCACCCTCACTCGTCCCACACACAACCACCTAGCCAGAGCACCATCAACTAGCTCCTTCTGCCCGTTTCCAGCCATCCTCCACCTTCTCCGGCAACCCCAAACCAGTTCGACCATCCAATGTACATTGCATCTCCCTCTTGGCCTTGCACTCATCGCATTGCGCTAGAGCATCATCCAACCTCCGGCAAAGTTTCCCCTCTTACCAAGGCACACGTCCCAACTACTCCACTACCTTCCTCACTGTCCCCTCAGACCTCCGGAAGCCTCAGATGGCATCGTTGATAGCCCGCAGGCCGTTTCCATGGCCGTAGCCACTGTCGGAAACCATTTCCGATGACGTAGGTGGGGAGAAAGAATCCACCCAGTCATTCTTGTATCCAAGTAGATAGGAGTATCCCCCATCATCCCCTCTTGCTCCCTGACACCTCAAATAACTGCCACGAAGCTCATCGGTGGCACCAGAACCAATGAGCTCCAGTGATTGTAGAGGAGGGTCGGGAGAGTGAACCGAGTATCCTAGGACCTAACTTCTGACATGCATTTATTCATGATAGTCTACTCTAGATCCCCATACATTTAATTAGCCATTCACATCATTACATTTCACCCAAAAGTAAGGAAAAGTTGTTGATTCACTGTCCTTTTCTATCTCTAAAAGGCGTGGCCTGACTACGAGGTGGACTTGCGCGACGTACATGCACGGATCTGCCAGAGACAAAACATGCAACTAGCTTGTCCATTTATCCATCCACTCCATATTTCTCCATCCCATATCCATACATCCAAGCATAAACTCCAACATGTACACTTGTATCTCATGCATTTTTTAATCTACAATAATCATGCTATGACTCATAACATCATGCATAATACACCTCATTCATTCACCTAACATTTTATATTTGATCACATGCCTCATTACATTTTCATATCACTTATCTTTGCATCACTTATCATGTATTCATCGCATCACTCATGCATATAGGGCGGTGACAATTACTATGTCGGATCATTTTCATTGACGATCTAGGATTCACATAGCATAACTGAGTCCACTTACATTAGTTTCCGTCCTTTGTATTTCATTTACGTGAGTATAGCATCAAGCATTCATACATACACTTAGACTTAGCAAGTATACATGCATCAGCATTGGCAGCACACAAGCGAGCGATTAGCCTAGAAAAATCGATTTATCAGACGTATAGGGATGCCTAACACCTTCTTCATGTGTAAAAGAGTCATTGCCTTTTCTCTGGCCTGCAATGGCCAATGTATTGCATGCATTAGGCATGGAACATTCATAGCATTCGTATTAGGCATGGAACATTCATAGCATTCGTGCATACATTTGCATTCCAATTGTATTGTTTTTCTTGTGTTTTCATGCTTCCAATTTTCTTTGTCTTTCTGACTTTAAAAAAATTAAGTGACGACTCTGTTTTTCCTTATTTTTGTTTTCTTTTCCTTGATGTTTTCGAGTCAAGTATCCTTCCCCAAATTCACCATTTTTGCCATAACATTTTCGATTTTTGTGCATTCCCTCACTCGAAGAAGGTCAATTCCAACATGGTCACAGTTGGCTTTAATGATTGGTTGGAGTACAATATAGAGAAAGATGCTACTTTTTGTTTGTTTTATTATGTTTGTCTAGAAGTAGGGTTAATCCAACTTTTGTAATAAGGAGATTTAATACTTAGAATAACAAACAAAGGTTATATAATCATGTTGGGAAGCACAACAGTTTGCATAATTCTTCTAGGTTGAAGTATAAAACTCTAATAAACAAGGAGCAAAGTATTTCTACTTCCATCTCTAAACAATTAGAAAGAGATAAAAAAGAAAACAGTGTTCGTTTGGGTGCTTCAATTAATTATATAAGTTTTCTCTTACATCAAGGTTTACCTTTTCATAGTCACGATGAATCTGTAAAGTCCTCAAATTAAGGAAACTTTCTTGAATTATTGAAGTGATTTGCTACACATAATAAAGAAATTGGAAAAGTTTTGTTGAAGATACTCCAAGGAATAACAAACTAACATAAGGATATTGTGTTTGCAATAATAAATAAAACACCTAAATAAATTGTTAAAAATGTTGGTGATGATTTTTATACTATTCTAGTTAATGAATCTCATAATAGTATCAAAAGAACAAATGACGATGGTATTACGCCATGTAAACAGAAATGGTTATATCATTGAGCGTTTTCTAAACCATGTGTATGTTAGTGACACACGTACTTTGTTACTTAAAAATGTCATTTGTGATTTGTTGTGTACATTTAGACTTAACATTACTAATTTGTGTGGTCAAGATTACGATGGTACTAGTAATATGTGAGGAGAGTTTTATTGGTTAAAAACTTTAATTCTAAAAGAAAATCCTTGTAATTTTTACATTCATTGTTTTGCTCATCAACTTCAATTAATACTTGTAGTAGTTGCAGAAAATCATATAGAAGTTACTTCATTCTTTGATACAATTTCCATGATAATGAATTGTGTTTGAGATTCAGGCAAGCATCGTGATAGTCTCTTAGGACTAAAGAAGTTGAAAGAATGACTAAAGAACTTGAATCTGGGGAAGCTAAAAGTAGTATAGGCAAAAATCAAGAGTAAAAATAGTAAGTGAAACATGTTGAAGTTCTCATTATGTTGTTTTAGTGAATTTAACTCATATATTTTCATTAGTTGTAAATGTTTTTCAAATTATTAAAATTAATGGTGAAAATACAAATATAAAGGGACAAACAAATACCTATCTGAACTTATACAGACATTTGACTTTGTATTTATGTTACACTTGATAAAAATAATTTTAAGAATTACATATGATTTGTCAAAGGCCATTACAGAAAAAGAATCAAGATATCGTATATGCAATTAATTTATTGAGAGTTTCTCAAAGGTGGTTAAATTCCTTAAGAAATAATGATAATGAATGAAAGTCTTTGCTTTTAAAAGTATGTTCATTTTGTAAAAAGCACAATATAAAAGTTAAAAGCATGAAGATAATTTTTCAAGAACCAAGGAGACTACAACGTGGCTAGGAAGAGGAGAAATATTCATCATTTTCGATTTGATCTTTTCAATATTGTGATTGATTTGTTAATTAATGAGCTCAATGATTGTTTTAGAGAGAAAAGTACATAATTACTTCTATGTATTGCACGTCTTGATCCAAGTGACAATTTTATCTTTTTTGATAAAGAAAAGTTGCTTACGCATGCACACTATATCCTTCTAATTTTTATAGCAAAGAATTTAATAGACTTAATAATCAACTCGATACTGTAGTAATCCTAACTTTGTCAATGTGAAAGGTACTTCTGGACTTATTTAGAAACTTATGGAATTAAAAATGGATCATGTTTATTTTCTTATATATTAACTTTTGAAGTTAACATTGTTGCTTCTCATTGCTGCTGTTTCTCTGGAAAAAGTATTCTTTGCAATGAGTATCATAAAAACTCGCTTACATAATGAGAGATAAATTCATGAATGATTGTCTAGTTACTTACATTGAGTGGGATGTAATCAATGAAATTGATAATAAGACCATTATAAAGTAATTTCAAAATATGTGATCTAGTCATGGAACTTTGTAATGTAAGTGCTACTTTTATTGTTATTTTTAATTTTAATATAATACATGTCTTTTTATTTAATATTTTTTTTCAATAATTAACCTTTTATATGACCCACCCTTCAAAATTTTCTAGCTCTACCACTACATGAAACCTAGATTTATTTCCAACATGAAAATGATAGGGTTCTTTTTCTTGGAAAAAATTGATCAAAAAGAATATGGAAAAATGTAGAAATAAAAAATGAATTTAAAAAGTAACGAGATTATGGACTATTTAAACTCAATGGTATATGTATATTAAAAAAGAATGACTAGCAATATACCTGACATTTTTAAAAATCTTGATAGTATTTGCATAATATTCGTTATTTTCAATTGAATAAACGTATTTTTCCTTAATCAAAGTCAAGATATGTAGGTTTTCTAAGTGTTTTTAGCATATGATAGGTTGTTACGTGTTTTATTATTTTATTGTTAAATTAAAAATTCTAAATTTATACATTTAATGTATTATATACTACATGATATCATGATTTTAAATGCTGATTTCATGCCATGCTTTGATATGTTGGAGAACAAACGATGTCGGTGGAAATGAAGTAAAAAAATCACCTTTTCTTTCAAAAATTACCATATTAGTGTCATGTCGAGGATGTATCAATATTTGATACCACACCAACTATACTCATCTAAACACACGCACGAAGTCACAAGTTTTACAACATTTTAGTAACCAATATTAAAAATAAAAATTTATTCAATTGAAGAAAAAAAATTCAAAATGAATAAATTTTAGAATATATTGTACATTAAGTGGATTGAAATTTTATTTAATTGGATTAAATTATCTAAACTAAAGAAAATTAAATGAAGTCCATCTGAGTAGCATCCACCTGGTTTTCAGTTTCTTTGTTGTATATGTCATAATAATACTTTTGGATAGGGATGTACATGGATTGTGTTGGGTTGAATTAAGGATAAACTTATAATGCAACCCAAATTGTTTCGATTAGATAATTTTAAATCCACACTCAATCCAACCTTAGTCTAAATCCACCACAACCTTACCTACAAACTTCATGTTGGGTCAGATCTATTTTCAAGTTTTATGTGTACTTATTAAGAACTAAAAATTACATTTACAACATATTGTATAAAAATATACAACACTAATAACAAACATAAAATGGTGAACAATCTGATTATGTTATAGACAAAGACATGATTTACTAACATTTCTCAAGTAAAATAAATTATCACTCTAAAATTTATAAATAATTTATAGAAAAATACAATAAAGAGAAAAGAAGAAGACACAATCAATAAATAGACTGAGAAGAGAACACAAGATGCCAAGATGGAGCAGGTGACAGATGGATGAAGGAAAATTGCATGAAGAAAATAAGAAATGAAGTTATAGAGAAAAGATATTAGAGTTTTATAACTAAATAATTATATATATAATATATATTTATAAATATAAATAATTAATTATATATATACCTTTAGATTTCAAGTTCGATCAAGCAACTCGCCCTTGGAATCCATATCCAACCTAAAAAGTTTAGGTTTGAGACTTTCTTTATCCATATCCTACTCAATTCAACCCACGTAAGTCAAGTTGATTAGATTTTCGAGTTAATTCGAATCCATGTACACCCCTACTTTTGGAGGACAAATAAGGAAATTAAGTCATCTTTGAAAATTTTCCGTTTGAAACGTTTTGACAGTTTTTTTATCAAATTCGTATACAAACATTTGATCTCTAGCTTTAAAAAAAAAACATTTTGAGAGACTAAAACTAAGTCCTCACACTCTCGAATGTCAATGTACGACCCTAAATTCCGACAATAGGTATTCAACCTGGTTCAAACTAATATAATAAATTTTGGAACCATCAACAATATGATCAATGGATTGAATGGTAAATATATTGAGGAATAATTCCATGAGTCTTGGACTTAAATTTACCAATTTAGGTTCTACCTTTGTACCATATTAGTGGACTTAAATTTACAAAGTGAAGTTCATCGTTCAACCATCTTATTCAATAGTAATCAAGCCATCAAGTGACCTACAATTAGTAGTTCCCACAACTTGTTCCAATCTAATGGTAAAGGCTAGGAGTTAGATTGATGAACTTACACTCCAAGAAACAACCTATTCGTGGGTATATCCTTGAAACTTTTGTTTTGATATATATACTTCCACATACCTTTTATGCAAATATAGTTGAATATACTTTCTAAATGTAAAATATTAATTTGTATCGAGTTTTGCTTTGAAATAGCCTAGCAAACATCTACAAATCGCGTATAGCTTCATTGATTCAACATAAAGACTTTGCGGACGTCTGGAGCAGACATCCATTGATGTACGGTTTCGTTATAAAAGAAAAACAAATGTCTGCACTAAACGTCCACTGAAGCATTGCGTTAACACAATAAAAAAGCAAACGCCTACTTCACTCGTAGTTTCGAATCAAGACTTTAGAAGACATCTGCTACAAGAAATTCTGTCTTTAATAGACTTATTTTTAACCCTCATATAAATAAATCCTTTTGATAGAATTTTAGGAAATTGAAGATCTTCCAATCCTAAACATATCTTAAGAGTTAATAGTATTGTAGCTCTCTCTACAGTAAGGATATTTATTTTCCTTCTCCATCAATCTCTTGTACCTTGTACTCATCTTAAATTCTAGTGAAATCTCTCTTTCTCTCTGCCTTGAGGATGTAGACCTGTTTAACTGAACCTCGTAATTTTTGTGTTTGCGTGTGTTTTTTTTTTATTTATGTTTTTTTCTATTTCTCTCGTCGTTTGATCTTTGTTCATGATGTAAAAAAAAATTGTTTCCCTAACAAACTGATATCAAAGCTTTTGTTGTCGATTCTAATTCAACCACGATCATGATGACAAAGTTTGAAATTAAGAAGTACAATTGAAATGTCAACTACAATTTGTAGCAAATAAAGATGTACATAGTTATAGTTTAAAAAAAAGTTTTAAAGGCGTCGAGAAGAAATGACAAGTAGCCAGAATCAATGAGTGAATATGAGGAGGAGGAAATGAATGAAAAAGCTTTAACGAATATATAATTTTGCTTGTCGAACAAGATTCTCCGAGAGGTCGCATAGGAGAAGACCGCAATAAGTCTCTTGCTAAAGTTAGAATCTTTTTACATAATTAAGATCCTGACAAACTGACAATAACTAAAGCAACAATTGTTCATATTCTGTATGGCTAAAAGTACATTTATTAAATTATACCTTGATAATTTTAATTCAGTCATTATGGACCTAGAAATTATGGACATAAAGATTGAATATGAAGATGAGGCTCTTTTATTGCTATATTCATTACCATTCTCTTACAAACATTTCAGAGAAACTCTCATATGTGGTAGAAAAGAAATATATATCAATGAATGATGTTAAGTCATTTCTATTCTCAAAAAATTTGATAAATAGGGAATTCACTAATTCTAATGCCAATGATGGGAAGATTAAAGTTTTGAATGCTACAAAAAGAAATATGAAACGAAATTCAACAAACAAATTCAAAGAGAAAAGCAAATTATGCAACTAATGCAAGAAGAAATGGCACATCATAAATGATTATTGAAAACTCCAAAATAAAGAAAATGATAACTTTAAAGGTCAATCAAACAAACTGTTGTAAATATGTCTTGAATTATGTCTTTGTTTCAGGGTTAGTTTGGTCATTAGACCATTTAGATGCCCTAGTATTTAAGAAGGCTAAGGCACAGAATATGTAACCTCTTTGGCATTATGTAGCCCTATTTTGTCTCCAATTGAATAGAGAGAACTCCTCCCTCTTCTCTCCATATCTAGGGTTTCATGTGAGGTTCATCTGTGGGGGAGGGTTTGGATGCTTGGGATGTGGACATCCATCCATTCGTATTTGTTTTCTCTTCACCACTCGGCACAAC